>ONZH01000828.1:0-32197 GCA_900303285.1 Rhinella marina
TCCAAATGGCGATTTGCCGTTTTTTGTCGCTTTTTTTTCTAAAAAAAAATTAAATAAAAAGTGATCAAAAAGTCATACACACCCCAGAATGGTATCAATAAAAACTTCAGATCGTCCCGCAAAAAATGAGCCCCCATACAGCTCTGTACACATAAATACCAAAGAGTTATAGGGGTCAAGATATGACAAGGAAAAAAAAAAAAAAAAAAGAGCAACTTTCTAATTATTTTATCACTATGAAAACGCAGGAAAAACTATACATATTAGGTATTGCCGGATTCGTACTGACCAGTAGAATGAAAGTAATGCATCAGTTTTAATGCACATCGAACGCTGTAAATAAGAAACCCATAGAACTGTAGCGGAATAGCGTTTTTTTTGCAATTTCACCCGGTTTGGAATTTTTTTCCCGCTTCCCACTACACCATATGCAATATTAAATGGTGGCATTGGAAAGTACAACTTGTCCCGCAAAAAACAAGCCCTCATATAGCTATGTGAACAGAAAAATAAAAGAGTTATGGCTGTTTGAAGGCAGGGAGCGCAAAACGAAAATGCATGACCGAAAAAACTTCCGGGAGTGAAAGGGTTAAAGCACAAGAAAAACCCAATTTGAGGTCTGCAGCATGGGGACAGGATGGCCTACGGTCTTGTGAATGAGCCATTAGAATTTGGCCATATAAAAAATTATAATTTTACATTTTAAGTTTACATTTTTTTTAGTATTAAAGCACAAGAAAAACTATAGAAATGTGAATTTTGTATTTTTTTTAAATTCTACCCCATTTGGAATTTTTTTGCATCTTCCCACTACATTGTATGCAATATAAAATGGTGCCATCAGAATCTACAACTTGCAAAAAAAAGGGGGTGACTGTGTAAAAGCCTGGTGTAGGTTGTAACTTTTTGCGGCATAGTAAATGAGCCATAATCTAGGTATAATCTCACATTTAGCTCTTAAAGGGGTTCTCCAAGTTAAATTTATTGATGACCTATCCTCAGGATAGGTCATCAATATCAGATCGGCGGGGGTCCGACACCCGGCACCCCCGCCAATCAGCTGTTTGAAGAGGAGGTGCGCACCGTACCCGCGCTGCCTCCTCTTCACTGTTTACATGCTGGTCGTAACAGGGGTAGTGATGAGTAGGTGTAATTACACCTAACCGCCCCATTAATTTCAATGGGAAGAATCGCTCCCATAGACTTGTTTAGTATAACGATCCTTCCTATTGAAATGAATGGGGTGGTTAGGTGTAATTACATCTACTCACAACTACCCCTGTTACGGTAGTATTTAAACAGTGAAGAACATCAGTATTAAACATCAGTTTTTTGATCAGTTATTTCCATCAATTATTGTGAGCCAAAACCAGGTGCGGGTCAAAAGCACAGAACAGGTGCAGATCTTTCCATTATACCTTATCTCTGAGTAGCTTCCACTCCTGGTTTTGGCTCACAAAAACTGATGGAAATAACTGATCAAATAACTGACGTGTGAACAAGGCCTTAAAGTGGCGAGGATCACAAAATGTCGCAGTTGCGATGGAAATGTCGCATAACCATGGCTTGAGACTTTTTTATGCCACAAAACTGAAATATCTGATTCCATAAATGGCCCCATATTCTCTAAATTGTAAAGTGCTGCAGAATAAGGATTATAATTAGAAATGAGTGAAGTTTACAAAAACTCGATTCAGCTGCTTTGACGAATTTCCCAAAGAAATTTGCTTTGTGACGAATTCATCATGCAGCGCATTTCTTTGTAAGTAGTGGGCACAATGGTGGGTAACAGCGATGGTGGCGCTCCCCCATCATTGAACCCCTCAGATGCATTCATCACTGATCGTGGTATCCAAGATGAAAAATGAGGGCTTTCAGGAGTTAATCAGTCGAAAAAATAAATAATGCTCACCTTATCCATCTGAGTGTAAAGAGGCTGCCGCGGCCCTCTTGATAGAAGATCCCGCGCAAAATCTTGCACGGTGTGTGATGGTGTCATCCCGCTGACTGGCATGGTGATGTCATATGTCATCGCACATGATATTTTGCATGGGAACTTCATTCAAGATGGCTGCAGTGGCCTCTTCTCGCTCATATGGATGAGGTAAGTATAATTTTTCATTTCAGTAAAAATTCATTCGTTACCACGAAGTACGAGGAAATTCTCCTTTGCGGTGAATCTGATTTTCCCTCAAATTCGTATTAAAGTCCACTTTGGATACTTTGATTCACTCACTAATTATAATTATTATTATTATACTCCCAAAGCCTCCACTGCTTTCAGTTGGACACTTCTGGGCCGATAATTGACTAAGCAATAATTTCATGTATTTACCAAACTTCAAAAAAGCTAAATTTAGCCAACTAAGAGAGGCCATAGGCCTAACTAACTGGGACAAAGTTCTCAAAAATAAAAATACAGCCACAAAATGGGATATTTTTAAAAGCATCGTAATATCTAATTGTGAGAGGTACATACCTTATGGGAATAAAAGGTTAAGGAACAAGAAAAAACCAATGTGGATAAACAGAACTGTAAAGAAAGCAATAAATGACAAACAGAAAGCATTTAAATCACTAAAACAGGAGGGGAGCGAGGAAGCATTGAAAAACTATAAGGAAAAAAATAGAATATGTAAAAGACAAATAAAAACAGCCAAACTAGAGACTGAGAGATTAATCGCCAAAGAGAGTAAAACTAACCCTAAAATGTTCTTTAATTATATAAATGGTAAAACGTATAAACCTGAAGGTGTCGGCCCCTTACAGAGTAATGAGGGGGGAGTTGCAGAGAGCGATGAGGAGAAAGCAAAGCTACTAAATATCTTTTTCTCCACCGTATTCACTGAGGAAATGCAGAATATAAAAGTAAATTTATATTTATAAAAGTAAATAAGTAAAAAGTGCCCTGTCTGACCCAGGAAGAAGTAGAGCTGCGTCTTAAAAAGATTAAAATAGACAAATCGCCAGGACCCGATGGCATATGTCACTTTCAAATATCAAAAGTTTTATCAAAGTTTCTAAGTCTTCTATTCTGGATATAATGAAAATGGTCTTTATGCTCATATTCATACTCTCCATAAAGTCAAACTGAGGCCTCTCTCTTGGACTATTGGACTATTACCTGCCGACTATTATCTGCTGGTGGACTATTGTCTGCAGATGGCATACACCCCCGCATTCTAAGAGAATTAAGAAATGTCATAGCCAGACCCTTATTTCTTATATTTAAGGACTCTATACTGACAGGGAGTGTTCCACGGGATTGGCGCATAGCAAATGTGGTGCCAATATTCAAAAAGGGTCCAAAAACAGAGCCCGGGAACTATAGGCCGGTAAGTTTAATATCAGTCATGGGTAAACTGTTTGAGGGTTTTCTAAGAGATACTATCTGGGAATACCTCAATGAAAATAAGCAAATTACTCCATATCAGCATGGCTTCATGAGGGATCGGTCATGTCAAACCAATTTAATCAGTTTCTATGAGGAGGTAAGTTCTAGACTGGACTGCAGCGAATCAATGGATGTCGTATATCTGGACTTCTCCAAAGCATTTGACACTGTACCACATAAAAGGTTAGTATATAAAATGAGAATGCTTGGCCTGGCAGAAAATGTCTGTATGTGGGTAAGTAACTGGCTCAGTGATAGAAAACAGCGTGTGGTTATTAATGGTACATACTCAGATTGGGTCACTGTCACTAGTGGGGTACCACAGGGGTCAGTATTGGGCGCTATTCTCTTCAATATATTTATTAATGATCTTGTAGAAGGCTTGCACAGTAAAATATCAATTTTTGCAGATGACACTAAACTGTGTAAAGTAATTAACACAGAAGAGGACAGTACACTGCTACAGATGGACCTGGATAGACTGGAGGCTTGGGCAGAGAAGTGGCAGATGGGGTTTAACACTGACAAATGTAAGGTTATGCATATGGGAAGGAATAATGCAAGTCACCAGTACATACTGAATGGTAAAATATTGGGTAACTCTGACATGGAAAAGGACCTAGGAATTTTAGTGAACAGCAAACTAAGCTGCAGAAACCAGTGTCAGACAGCTGCTGCCAAGGCCAATAAGATAATGGGTTGCATCAAAAGAGGCATAGATGCCCGTGATGAGAACATAGTCCTGCCACTTTACAAATCACTAGTCAGACCACACATGGAGTACTGTGTACAGTTCTGGGCTCCTGTGAACAAGGCAGACATAGTAGAGCTGGAGAGGGTTCAGAGGAGGGCAACTAAAGTAATAACTGGAATGGGTGGACTACAGTACCCAGAAACATTATCAAAATTAGGCTTATTCACTTTAGAAAAAAGACGACTGAGGGGAGATCTAATAACTATGTATAAATATATCAGAGGTCAGTACAGAGATCTCTCCCATCATCTATTTATCCCCAGGACTGTGACGAGGGGCCATCCTCTGCGTCTGGAGGAAAGAAGGTTTGTACACAAACATAGAAGAGGATTCTTTACGGTAAGAGCAGTGAGACTATGGAACTCTCTGCCTGAGGAGGTGGTGATGGTAAGTTCACTAAAAAGAGTTCAAGAGAGGCCTGGATGTATTTCTGGAGGGTAATAATATTACAGGTTATAGTTACTAGAGTGGGGTCGTTGATCCAGGGAGTAATTCTGATTGCCTGATTGGAGTCGGGAAGGAATTTTTTTCATCCCTAAAGTGGGGAAAATTGGCTTCTACCTCACAGGGGTTTTTTGCCTTCCTCTGGATCAACTTATAGGAAAACAGGCCGAACTGGATGGACAGATGTCTTTTTTCGGCCTTATAAACTATGTTACTATGTTACTATTGAGAGGGACCAGGTGGTAAAGACTAGCGGGACCTGGGAAGCATCAGAACAACTGGTTTTAAGTCCATTCTGAGCCACATATTTCCTGGTAACCTATTCCTCAAGACAGGATCACACAGGCTCCGGAAGCTGAGAGTCTTTTTTACAGGGTCCAAACAACAGATAGCTTTTTTTAATATCTCTATAACATGGATGGAGCAAAGTACAGGAGACATAAAGAAGGGAGGTACTGTATTGTTATCAACATCAAGGATTTGAATATGACTAGGCTTTTAAGCTTACCTGCCTTTCCACATAACACATTATCTGACCAAATTGATTTGTAGCTGACATTTTTTAGCATTTCCTTCTTCTGCAGGCTACTTAGAAAATCCTCAGCTGTATCTCAGCTAGTGGTTGGGCACTTTCTGTAATGACGAATGCCCATAAAATACACAGAGGCAAGAGATTCTGCCTCCTAACTCTCACTCACTCACTCACTCACTCACTCACTCACCTAGAAGAATCATATAGGACATTATAGAAAATTGTTGAGCAGCAGTAAAGTGAATAAAGCACTTGGGGTGAGATATAAGCATCTGCGGTATCATGTCTTCTCTCTCTTTTTGCTTATTTCTTTCTGCACTTCCTCCTTTCTCCTCCCTCCCTTCTCTATAGACTTCAATAGGATAAGGTAACCTAATCCTTCAGTGAGCAGGCAGCCCATCTTGGTCTCTCAAGATGTAATTATCTCATAATTTTGAGAGAATCTTACTTTAGGAAAGGGTAGGGGAAGAAAACTGCTTGTCTGAAATGTTGGTGACCATTTAAGGTATGGCAGCAAAGTATTCTTTGCTCCCTACATATTTATCTGCCTTAAGTGATTACGAAAAGATTCATCCTACCATCCTCAAACAGTTAAATTGCAATAATTGCAGACATATTGTATTAAACACCACAAGACTGTATACTGGTATTAGCAATATAAACATTGGTTGTTATATTGTTAAATACAAGTATACAGTTTTCTCTGGATCCACTTTCTTCACAAAGTACAATATTAGATGGAACCATAAATCTCCCCATAAGTTTATTTATGATCTTTTTACATGTAAAGATATATTGCTACAACAAGCGCTGAACACCAATGTTTGAAAGTGGTTATCGTTCCCAAGACTTGCATTCACTTGTTACAATACTCATGTTTTTTTCCCTGCAAATGTGATTGTTTGTTCTTGTTTTTCCTCCTATTTTGTGATTTGATTTCTATTACAAACATAAGTCAGATACCTATTTTCATGAGTGGATTTCCTGCCAATAAATAATATTTTTAAGGTAGCATAAAATAAAGCAATTAACTGTTGATCTTTCACTTACTCCCTATGTATATAAGGCACAATGATTGGAAATGTGTGATGTGACAATTATAATCACAATTTAGGAGGATATGTCGAATGATAAGAACATTGGGGGGAGATTTATCAAAACTGGTATTTTTTTTACTTTAGTAAAACTGGCTTAGTTACCCATAGCAACCAATCAAATTTCACCTTTCAATTTTTCAGAACTCTTTTGGAAAATTAAAGGTAAAATCTAGTCTTGATTGAGCACCAAAGTGCTCGGGTAGAACACTAGGTGATGCTCAAGTGCTCTACAGAGCACCCGAGCACAATGGAAGTCAATGGGAGAACCAGAGCACTAAACCAGGCACCCCTGCTCTGAAGAGGGGAGGGTGTCTGGTTCATAGGAAAAGGTCAGAAAATGATGGAAACACCACTGAAATGGTTTGGGAACAGAATGGGGAGGATGCCTGGATGCATCTCGGACTCTCAACTATTTAGGATGTTCAAACTTTATACAGCAGACGTAGCGCAGGTAATATCACCGTCACTAACGGCAGAAAAAATTACACTGAATGTCACAGGTATTTAGGATGTTCAAACGTTATATAGAGCAGACGTAGCGCAGGTAATATCACCTTGATTAGAGGCAGAAAAAATTACACCGGATGTCAGGTATTTGGGATACACAAACGTTATACTGCACACGCAGCTCATGTAATGTTGCCTTGATTAGCGGCAGAAAAAATTACACCGAATGTCAGGTATTTAGGATACACAAACGTTAAACAGCAGACGCTGCGCAGGTAATGTCGCTTTGATTAGCGGCAGAAAAAATGACACCGGATGTCAGGTATTTAGGATACACAAACGTTATACAGCAGACGCAGCACAGGTAATGTCGCCTTGATTAGAGGCAGAAAAAAATACACCAGATGTCAGGTATTTGGGAACACAAACATTATACAGTACATGCTGCGCAGGTGGTGTTTAGGTCAGGCAAACTTGCGCAATTTTTGCCCTCCCCCCAAAAAAAATAAAATATTGCAGCCAGATATAAAAATAGTCCTTAAAAGGACTTTTTGGTCTTTTAAACAGAAAAACTAGCCCTGCCTAGTCAATTTCTATCCCTACACTATCTGTCCCTCCTTGCAGCAGGGATTTGAGCATAGCGCTCGAGCACATGTGGTGTTCGGCTGAACACCGCGATGTGCCAAGCAGCGTCATGCTCGCACGAATATAGTGTTCTGGCGAGCATGCTCGCCGAACACTAGTAAAATCTGATTGGTTGCTATGCGTACCTAAGCCAGTTTTACTTTACACGTTAAAAAATCTCCCTAGTGGTTTTACTACTGGACTTAAAGGCCATGTACAATTTTTTATGCTTGCATGTTACTCATTTTGGGCTAAAAATGAATTTTTTCAATGAGTCTTTATTAAAAATATTGAGCTATTCTGTTATGTAGGGTTAACTGTTTTTCTAGCTGTGTGAATCATACTTTTCACGTTCACTTTGTGCTGGTCATCCAAGGAAAGGAGGAAGGAAAATAATATTGTGGGTAATTGTGTATTGGAAAAAAAAAAATTGTGTTTTTTATATATTTTTATCTTTTGAATAAAAATAATTACATTTAAAAAAAAAGTTTATTATTCTAATGAGTGAGAAAACAAAAGTAAGGGGGAGATTTATAAAAGTGGTGTAAAGTAGAATTGGCTTAGTTGCCCACAGCAACCAATTAGATTCCACCTTCATTTTTCAGAGCTCCTTTGGAAAATGAACGGTGGAATCTGATTGGTCGCTATGGGCTACTAAGCCTATTTTCATTTATTGTAGTTTTGATAGATCTCCCCCTGTATGTGTAGCATCTATATCATGTCAGACTCACTTTTCAATGTCTGTGGCCTATACAAAGTCAACCAGAAGGACAATGCACATTTTGCAAATGTGCACAGTAATCATATTTCTAGCACAGTAAAATAATCATATTAGTCAGACATGATTCAAAGACAAATGCAATTGATTAATGTCTGGCTACGATCCACTTATCTCTCCAGTAAACATACGTGGCGGCGATGCCCTCTAGTCTGCGAGCATCTGCAAGGAGTTTATCCTTGTACACATTATTATATAGATAATGAATTCCACCCTTTTAAGGGTTTTCAATCTTACTTATCTTTTTCTGCAAGACTACTTCCAGCATTTCTGTGGAAACTCGCTGATGTCAGTAAGAACAGTGTGCCATTGTTCACAAATACAGAAGCAGGATCACATCCTGTATGCTACACTATGTACTATACCGTAATACAGTACATATCGAGATGATCACCATAGTAAAAATGCAATATGAGGGAATATTGATATAAGACATGCAAATAAATGCACATAAATAAGGGCTGTTGATACGTTATGGCCGACAGAGAGACAACTTCCCATAGTGTTTGTTTAATTGGAAAGGTTTCCTTTAATTGAAGAGGATTTATGACTGTGAAAACTCCCCTCCCCCCTACACATATGTTTAACTGTATAAAGCCCACTTCTTAATAGTAAATAGCAAAAGAAATCAAATGATCACAGGTTCATGCCCCCTAAAGGGACTAAGAAAATAGTAAAAAAAATAGTTGAAAGGGAGTCTTTAAAAAAAAAAATTATAATTAAAACCCCCTATCCCCCCTACAGTCTATCACCAGCAACCTACCTATCAAACTGTGGTTCACGTGATGAAAACACCATTTTTCTTTTGGTGATCCAAGGCTCCATACCCAAATTATCATACTTTTTCTTAATATGCACATTAGGCCTTTGGTGCAACATGGGCATTACCGCTGCACTCAGCTGCACTCATTTTTGTGGCCAGCCCCTCCCTGGCTGCTTTGCCACTGACTGAAGCTGCCAATCAAAGCAGCCAGAGAGGAGCTGGCCACAGAAAGGAGTGGAGCTTGGGTGCTACAGCATCAACGGTGAAGCCCTCATTGCACCAAAGGCCTAATTTACATATTATGAAGTATTATAACATGGGAACAGCGTCTCAGATCAGCAACAGAAAAACGTTTTAATCAGATCAACCACAGCTATATGTCTATGCAAACAGTTTGAGAGGGCGGTCGCTGGTGACAGAATGCCTTTAGGGGTTTTATCATAAAAAGAAAATTGGCATCACCACATCTGAAAATGTTCAAAATATTACAAAATCATATTATTTCTCATGCAGTGTGAACACTAGAGATGAGAGAAGTTTTGAAGAATTAGATGCAGCAACTTTGTTGAAGTTCGTCAAGAAATTCAATTTTTTTCTGAATTAATTTGTCACAAATCACATCGAGCAGCTGTGGTACAGGCTGGTTGTGGTCAGTGGTCTGTATAGCCGGTCTTAATGTCTGTGCAGCACCTTTAAACAGGCGCTGTTGCTGGTATGGGGTATGGCTGCGGGGACAATATGCAAATTATTGCTGTTCTTGCCTGCAATCTCCTAAAAGTTATTTGACAGTAAACACTGAATATTATTTAGCTTTGACATACTCACTTATCCAACCCCAGCACTTTCCTGCCCTACAGGTGGCAGCCCTTCTTCCCTCATCTGCTTTTCCTCCTTTAGCACATCATCTAATATCGATGAGAATATGTAATCGGGAACATCCAGCTTCTCCCCTCTCTCAGCATCTTGCTGACTTTTCTAGGACATGGAGACTTTGAAGGATAATTTGAAAGAAGTAAAGCCAGCAAAAGATGAAGATGGTCATTATTAAGACCTGGCCCCTCTAAGGGGTGCAGACTGGATGGTATTGATTGCCATGCTGGCATTGGAATAACAAAGGCTTCCGTCTTATTGGTATTGAATTGCATCTCTTAGTTTATAGCTGATGAAGGAATAAGTAAATAAAACTGACACAGAATAAGTCTCCCTGCACTCTCTCTGCAGACTCCCTGTACTCTCCCTGCAGTCTCCCTGCACTTTCCCTGCAGTCTCCTTTCACTTCCCCTGCACTCTTCCTCTCCAATATTCTTCTATTATTCGTTTTTAGCAACACTGTCCATAGCCCAAGAGCTCTTGCCACATTTCTCCCTATAATCAGCTCACACGTTATAGGTGATATTGCATTCCCGGGCTTGTCTCCTCTACACTTAGCTTCACCTAATGTGTTACCTTGAAGCGTGAGGAAATTCAAATTTGTTTCTAATCAAAGTTTTACTAAACTTCAGACTGAATTCCACTTTGAATGCTTTTCTTCATTCAACACTAGTGAATACCACAAAAATAAATCCTCATTGCTTGAATTATTGGTTTTGGTCAATGATTTCCATCAGTGATTGAGCCAAAACCAGGATTGGAGCCTCCACAGACATAAAATATAAGGTAAAGATTTGCTCATGTTCTGTGTTTAGAGCAGCACCTCAAAATCACTCATGGAAATCACTGACCGAACACTGACTGTGTGAATAAGGCATAAAAAGTAATAAAAACTATCAAAACGTTTATGTACTCCAAAATGGTCAATAAATCAATAAATCAATAAACATTGAAGCGTGTCCCATAAAAAACAAGCTCATTTGATGGAAAAATATAAAAGTTATAAGTTTCAGGACAAAGTTTTTTTTAAAGAGTTTTTAAAAAAATTTTTTAATGGTACATAGAGATGACAATTTAGTTTATGTGGATTCTAGTTGCGTTTCAGCAGTGCACCAAAATCTGCATCTGTCAATTGGTATTTTTATTGTTTTTTTATTTCAATTTTATTGTGGATTTTGATACAGATTTGCCCTAGATCTCACCCATTGCATGTCAAAGGGTGAAATCTGCACTGAAAATCTGAATATACATTTGACATGTTGCAGATTTCAAAATCCTCACCGCAGGTGGATTTTTGAGCAGAAAAATTCTGCACTGTGTACGTGAGATTTTTTGAAATCTCATCTACTTCACTGGCACTATATTACTATATATGTTATATATATATATATATATATATATATATATATATATATATATATATATAGTATATATTATATATATAATATTAATATATTACTATATTATATTGCATGAAAATCCATATGGAAAATCCAGATAACGCACCATGTGCACGTGGCGTAAAACTGGTAAAACATAGCAAAAATTGTATATATTTGGTATTGCCCTAATCATACTGACCTGCAGAATATAATTAACAAATCATTTCATCGCACTAGGAATACTGTAATAATGCAAACACTATGTCAGGGTTCCCTTTTTTCCATTGCACCCGACATTATATGGAACATTAAATGGTACCAATAAAAAATTAAACTCGCCCTATAAAATCAAGCCTTTATTCAGCTATGTTACTGGAAAGAAAAAAAAGTTATGGATAATGGAAGGTGTGGATTAGAAAAAGAAACCTTAGCCTCCGAAATTGGCTTGGTCCTCCATAAAGCAACAAAAAGTCAGAAATACGAAGTAGCTGACTAGGAGCTGGGCAATCACTTTCTTGGTTGAGGACATTTTTCAGGACCCTATACAGGGGCGGATAGGCCATAGACCTTACAGGGAAATTTCCTGGTGGGCCAATGCCCAGGGGGCTGCCCATTGGAAGTTTTTAGGGATGTATTTTGTGCTGCTGGCGGCAGTATTTTGTGATGGACTATGGTATTTGGCTCTGTTGAGGTGGTATAATGTGCCACAATATGGTATTGCTGGCCCTGCCTTCCATCAATTTGGACCCAACTACAAAACGGGGCCACTATTAGTATTTTTTCCAGGGTCACTTTAAGTTCCCAGTCCGCCACTGATCCTATACAAGACAAACAGGAGGAGATTTATCATCTCCCATGTGCCTGAAAAGAGGCCTTAAAAAGTTGCAAACTATGTACATATTCAGATTGGGTCACTGTCACTAGTGGGGTACCACAGGGGTCAGTATTGGGCCATATTCTCTTCAATATATTTATTAACGATCTTGTAGAAGGCTTGCACAGTAAAATATCAATTTTTGCAGATGACACTAAACTGTGTAAAGTAATTAACACAGAAGAGTACAGTACACTGCTACAGATGGATCTGGATAGACTGTAGGCTTGGGCAGAGAAGTGGCAGATGAGGTTTAACACTGACAAATGTAAGGTTATGCATATGGGAAGGAATAATGCAAGTCATCAGTACATACTAAATGGTAAAATATTGGGTAACTCTGACATGGAAAAGGACTTAGGAATTTTAGTGAACAGCAAACTAAGCTGTAGAAACCAGTGTCAGACAGCTGCTGCCAAGGCCAATAAGATAATGGGTTGCATCAAAAGAGGCATAGATGCCCGTGATGAGAACATAGTCCTGCCACTTTACAAATCACTAGTCAGACTACACATGGAGTACTGTGTACAGTTCTGGGCTCCTGTAAACAAGGCAGACATAGTAGAGCTGGAGAGGGTTTAGAGGAGGGCAACTAAAGTAATAACTGGAATGGGTGGACTACAGTACCCAGAAAGATTATCAAAATTAGGCTTATTCACTTTAGAAAAAAGACGACTGAGGGGAGATCTAATAACTATGTATAAATATATCAGAGGTCAGTACAGAGATCTCTCCCATCATCTATTTATCCCTAGGACTGTGACTGTGACGAGGGGACATCCTCTGCGTCTGGAGGAAAGAAGGTTTGTACACAAACATAGAAGAGGATTCTTTACGGTAAGAGCAGTGAGACTATGGAACTCTCTGCCTGAGGAGGTGGTGATGATAAGTTCACTAAAAGAGTTCAAGAGGGGCCTGGATGTATTTCTGGAGGGTAATAATATTATAGGTTATAGTTACTAGAGATGGGTCGTTGATCCAGGGAGTAATTCTGATTGCCTGATTGGAGTCGGGAAGGAATTTTTTTCATCCCTAAAGTGGGGAAAATTGGCTTCTACCTCACAGGGTTTTTTTTTCCTTCCTCTGGATCAACTTGTAGGAAAACAGGCCGAACTGGATGGACAGATGTCTTTTTTCGGCCTTATAAACTATGTTACTATGTTACTATGTTATGTGTAGCATCTCACAGTTCTTAAGCCACCTTCAACTCTTTTTGAAAAGGGGAGTATTCAGCGCCTGCAACACATTTAGCTTCATTTACACCAGTTTGTCCCTTTATCAGCTTATGTTTGGAGGACCCTTCTAGCAAAAAGGAATTGTTAAAAGTGGACAATTTTGGAAAAATCTTTATTGTCAGTTCGTCCTCCAGGTTCACATGCAGAATTGCCTCTCTTTTGTAATATAACATAGCATTGTATGATTAGTCTGTGTAGCATACATGCATGGAGAGTCCATCGATGGTTTACTTTATGATGTGAGGTCCATTTTATAGATGTAAATTAACAGTAGCAATTCTCCACTGCTCGTCCTCGTCTTCTTATTTATGAAGATGAAAGCTCATTTTGGCTTTCCAATCCATTATCTCGTTAAGTGAGTTATTCTCTTGCGGGCTCATTTATGTTATTATACCGCATAAACTCATTTAATGTCTTATATTAGATTGTCTGCAGCCTTTATTGCTGTTTTGATTTAATGTTTTGTGCCAAATATTAACAGCTTCATAGTCCCGGGATTTTATGGGTTGATGTTAGCTCACTGATGTACATTTAATTTTCATTTTCACTGGAATAGATTTCTTAAAGGTTGACAGAGTTCACATGACTTATTTGTGTTATTCTATTTTCTCAAACTTTCAAAAGTGACTTGAATATTGTTTCACTGGTTTAAATTTAACTTTTTAATTTTTTATTTATTTTATTTTTTACTTTTTTCACCTCATAGCCCAAAAATCATTAAAGGGGTATTCTTATCTCAACATTTACAGCATATCCACAGGATATATGCCGCAAGCCCCTGAGGAGGATGGGAGTAGTAGTGGCTCTAGTTACAAAAGTGGCTTTCCTCATAATGTTGCTCTGTAGGGCCAGTGCAGTAAAAGGAAAGGGGTGGTCCTGCATGATTGTAGTTGGGGTACCCTTGGTGTTGTGGTTTTTGGTGTGGGTACCAGGCAGGAGATGTTGATGTTGTGGGTGTTGGAGTCAGTAAACAGACCAGATGTAACAGAATAAACATATTTCTTTACTGAAGTGAAGAATTAGGGTTGTAGTACTCCCAACAGTCTCAGAACAAAGTTCCAGCAATATACAATGCGATTTTCCCCAGATGGTTTTCTATGGTTATAGACCAGGTATAGGTTCAATGTATTCCTACTCTTTCTCTGCAGAATCTTAGGCTGGTGGTAATGCTTTGGGAAATGTCTGTAATCAACAATTGAGGCATATAGGGTTAAGATATGACTGGTCAGTCATTTACCAGTGTGGATGGTGTCTTAGGAGTATCCCTCTCACAGCAGTAAAGTCAATAGTTTTTTATAGCAGAGTAGGGTATCTTACACACTCCCTTTGCTCGGATTTTACAGATCCTGGAACTGCCTGGTGAGGTCTTTCTCTCAGTAGATAATCTTTAGAAAAGGAGATTCTCTGCAACTTTGTTTGCGGATCCGCAAAAAAACCGGATGACATTCCGTATGGCATCCGTGTTTCCGTTTTTTTTGCGGATCCATTATAACAATGCCTATCCTTGTCAGCAAAACGGACAAGAATAGGACATGTTCTATCTTTTTTGCGGAACGGAAATACGGACATACGGAAACGGAGTACCTTCAGTTTTTTTTGTGGACCCATTGAAATGAATGGTTCCGCATACGGTCTGCAAAAAAAACAGAACGGACACGGAAACAAAATACGGTCGTGTGAATGAAGCCTTAGGAGGGAATAATAGACACAGCTCTTTGCTCCTTTGCAGATCAAGACACTCACTCACTGAGCTGAGCTAAACAGTCCACACCTCAACTTCCTTGAGGGCCTGTATCAGGGTTGGTTAACACCATAGGACCCATACAAGAACCACACTGGGTATACATGGCGGTGCTAATGAATTTCTGTTCCTCTGGCTCCCCCTGCTGTTCCTGGGTGATATTGTGTTTAGTTTGGCTGTGACTTTGGGATTTAGTATTGTGACTATGTTTTCTGGCTTCTGGTGATTCGATCTTGTATTGCTCTCTGGGTTTTTTACTTCTGGAGTGTATGGCTCTCTCATTTGCTTCTGGCATTCTTGGCATTTCATTGACCGAATGGCTTTTGACCCTGGTATCATATGACTACTCTTATTGTGTCTGTTTGTTTATTGCCTGTTTGTGTGTTGCTTCTCAAAGTACAGTACATAGTAAAGGGACCGTAGACCAGTTGTGGGGTCACCTCGTAGGATGAACATGAAGGTAGGCAGGGATAGTGGGTCTGGGGAGTTTTAGGGCTACACTGTCCCTGTGCGTGCGTGCTACATTGCCATCATATCCTGAAACGTACATTTCTGATTGATGGGCACCTATGTACATCTCTATCCATTCACTTCTATGGGAGTTCTCTAAGTATATTAGTTCTATAAGTGTGCTTACTTGACTATTTTTTGAGCTCCAATAAAAAATAATAAATACACAAGTACCTTTCTATTTATAGTGACTGTAAGATGGGGCCTTGTTCTCAAGGTATGGATTCCAGAGGATATGCCACAAATGTTGTGATGGAATACCCCTTTAAGGATCTATTTACAACTGTCACCACTGACTTTCAAAAAGGTCAATACTTTCTGTGATTTCGAAATGAAGATGAAATAGTTTCATTCTGATAAATCAATTCATGGCTAATAAATAAGTAGTAGCTGTAAGGCAGGGGTTTAACTATGGAGGTTGCTGAGGCTGCCCTGACATCTTTACCTCTCTAATCCATATGAGGGGCTAATACTACACATTACATACAATATTTGAAGGACCCTGTTACAGATTTTGCATTAGTTTCAAGTTATTCCAGTCTACTGCAAAGAAGAAGTCGTGAAATGTCAAATACATTTTCCAAAAGCTCTGTATTCAGTATAAGCTGGCCAGTGCTGTATAATTACAGAGCATTCACTCACTGAATATGGTATATAATAATCCCTGGTGGCCCAGAGGAAAAGACAAAGTATAAACCAAGGTCAACGTTATACTAGAAATTATAAAATACTGTATATTTCCACTATTTATTATCACTGAGTCAAATATACTGTATAGGGTTAACAGAATACTTGGAGATTTTTCTTGACTATATTCAGGTATGTGAGACTTATAAGAGGTTATATTTAAAGTGGTTGTCCGGGTTCAGAGCTGAACCCGGGCATGCCCACAGTTTCACCCAGGCAGGCCCCTGTTATCAGCTCGGAGCATTTCAGGCATTTTATGGAGTTCCAGTGACGTACTGGGCTCTCCATAAAGACTGCTAGGTGGAGTCTTCTGTCCAGCAGTGAGCCACTGGGATGCCTCCACCCAGCAGTGTGTTATTATAAACAAAAAAATCATGAAATGCTCTGATGCTCATATAAGGGGGGCTGATTGTCTGTTTCTGACCACAGTTTGGTAGAAATGTGAAGGGATTAAAGGCGTTTTCCAGGAGATTGATAGTGATGTCCTATCCCCCCGGATAGGTCATCAATGTCTGATCGGTGGTGGTCCGACACCCCGCTGTTTAGCTGTGGCCTCTTCCTAGGCCAGTGATGTCAGGATCATTAGTCACATGACCTATGTACAACTCAAGTGAATAGACCTGGGCTGCAATACCAGGCACACCTGCTGTCCAATGTATGGCACTGTGCTTGGTGAGTTTTCAGAAGGTCACAGCGCTTATAAGAGCACTACTTCAAACACAAGGCTTGGTCATCAATATGAAATTCCAGGAAAATCCCTGGAAGCACACATGCACTTTCACACATTTACTTACATCTACAAGATATGTCTGGATCATTTGGAGCTGCTGCTCCAGGCCCCGTCTCCAATGATTTCAGGGGGGCCCCGCACCAGAAGTCCTCCTTTTTTACAGTTGGGGCGCAGGAAGCAATGAGCGCTTCCATCAATACAGATGGAAGCGCTCATTGCTGGAGGCTGGAGCGCAGGAGCTGGGTCCTGGTACTCACCGCTCAGCTCCTGCGCTCCCTTCTTCATTGGTGGTCAGCGTCTGCCTGCGCTGCACTATCCTGACTGGTGCTGCGTCAGGACGTAGTGCACGCACTCTGACCTGATGCTGCACGCAGTTAGGTGACAGTGCAGCGCGGGCAGTGAAGACAGAAGAGCGCCGGACCCGGAGCTGCCTAGAGGTAAGTTTTTTTATTATTTTTTTTATGGGGGCACAGTGGGCTGATCTGAGGTCTGAATGGGGCACTATAGGCTGATGTGATGTCTATGGGGGCACTATAGGGTGATCTGAGGTCTGAAGGGGGCACTATAGGGTGATTTGAGGTCTGAAGGGGGCACTATAGGGTGATCTGAGGTCTGAAGGGGGCACTATAGGGTGATCTGAGGTCTGAAGGGGGCACTATAGGGTGATCTGAAGTCTGAAGGGGGCACTATGGGCTGATCTGATGGGGGCACTGTGGGCTGATCTGAGGTCTGAAGGGGGCACTGTGGGCTGATCTGAGGTCTGAAGGGGGCACTGTGGGCTGATCTGATGTCTGATGGGGGCACTATAGGGTGATCTGAGGTCTGAAGGGGGCACTATAGGGTGATCTGAGGTCTGGAGGGGGCACTATGGGCTGATCTGAGGTCTGATGGGGGCACTATAGGCTGATGTTATGTCTATGGGGGCACTATAGGGTGATCTGAGGTCTGAAGGGGGCACTATAGGATAATCTGAGATCTGAAGGGGGCACTGTGGGCTGATCTGATGTCTGATGGGGGCACTGTGGGCTGATCTGAGGTCTGAAGGGGGCACTGTGGGCTGATCTGAGGTCTGATGCTGGCACTGTGGGCTGATGTAAGGTCTGATGGGGGCACGGTGGGCTGATGTGAGGTCTGGTGGGGGCACGGTGGGCTGATGTGAGGTCTGAAGGAGGCACTGTGGGCTGATCTGAGGTCTGAAGGAAGCACAGTGGGCTGATTTGAGGTCTGAAGGGGGCACAGTGGGCTGATCTGAGGTCTGAAGGAGGCACTGTGGGCTGATCTGAGGCCTGAAGGAGGCACAGCGGGCTGATCTGAGGTCTGATGGGGGCACTGTGGGCTGATCTGAGGTCTGATGCTGGCACTATGGGCTGATGTGAGGTCTGATGGGGGCACGGGGGGCACGGTATAGTATTTGGGGACATTGGGGAGCACAGTGGGCGCAGTATTTTAGGCAGCAGCAGGATAACAGTGGGTAATCTATGATGTCTTTGTGGCAGAGAGAACAGGGCTGAAAGAAGTGTCATGGTGGTGTGGGCCAAATAGAGAAGATAAGAAAAGAGAAGATCTACATCAGGAAGACGTCACTGGATGTAAGAGGTATGTGCTGCTGTATCATCTGGTATGTCTGGTGCTGGTGAATGTAATGTCCATCCAAATATGTGTCACCTGTTTCTTCAGCAAGGACTTGCAGGTATATGGTATGTTACTGCTGCAGCCAATCAGTGATCTAATGCTGAGAACTGGCTGCAGTGAACACATACCATACACCTGCACATCAGTGTGCACATCACCAAAAAGAGGAAAAAAGTTTCCTCATCCTTGTGTTTAAATGACTGTGGTGATGCTGCCAGCGCTGTGCTCCCTCTGGCTCATGTCTTATTGTATGTGGAGTGTCAGCTCCAGAGCAAACAAGCACTCCAGCCCCGGCACAGCTCAGCTTAAGGTTTTCCTCTTTTTTTTTTCTTTTGCCAGGCACTTACTGGACGAGGGGCGTGGTTTAGCAGATTGTGGGTGTGGTTTAGCAGGTTGGGGTGTGGTTTAGCAGGTTGTGGGTGTGGTCGAGAATGTCCTCCTTTTTGAGATGAAGCAGGTGGCCACCCTACCCCCCGCGCCCCTGGTGCCGCCCCCCGCTGCCGGTGGTACAGTGGAGCATGGGAGCTTTGCGCTCCCGTGCTCCGCTGTCTCCTATCTCACTGGCTACTTCTGCCAGTGAGATAGTCGCATCCGTCTGACCCGGGTCACCGCAGCCCCGGATAGGCCAGAGCCAGAGCCTATCCGGAGCTGCGGGCAACAGAGCAGACGGACGCGATGACATCATTTTTATATAAATAGTCAACTGGCTGTTTCCAGTTGGGGTGCGTCTTTTCAGTCTGTCAGCACTGATTGGACAGTATCAGCGACCTCCACCCACCCAATTGGTAACATCTCGTTGATATTTTTTCAAAGGCTATATTCAGATGACTATTAGCCCTTCACTGGGCTTTTCGTTCAAGGGTTACATTTAAATTCTTGAAACTGGATTCAAACATAACCCTCAACGGAACTTTGTTACATTGTTCTGGAGGGCCTCGCGTAAGTTGCGGCGAGGGGGGGCCCCATCATAAATTTTGTGCTCCATACTGCTGGTTGCCTTAATCTGGCCCTGCAGATAGGGGTGCCATAAATGGGATAGCAGAAGTCCCAGCCTCTGTATCCAATAACTGAATGCAGTGGTGGCCAAAAATTATGGCAACTCTCTTAATTCAAGTCATAGTTTATGAAGATCCTTTAAATTTGAATAAAGAAAGTCACAGACCTACAGTTCTCCCGACAGGGTCCCATTTCTGGAAACTATCTATCAGACATTTACAACATATCCTGTGGATATAAGGTACATGTCTATTTTGGAAAACCCATTTAAAACATTCACAGCAGAATTATATTTATGCATGCTAACTGTTAAGATGCTGTAGTATAATCACTAAAAATTTCTTCAGAAAAAATTATAATACTAATCTGGTAAAATACTGAGGTTTTATAGGTTTTATTTATTTTTCATTCATTATACATTCATAATCATGCTGAAATTCACAACCTACTGTATGTGATTTTCACAAAAAGTGGAAATTCCGTGGGGGAATTACAAAATAGCCAGAGGCTGTTGGTCCAGTGGTTCCCTAGTGTTAAAGTCTATGTTATTTGTCCTCAAGCTAGAAGCCATACCTTGGCCCTTGGGTCATATTTTGAATATACGTTAGGAGAAAGGATCAGTCCTATCCTCATATAACTGCGTCGACCAATTTACAACTGGCATGGCTCCGTCACAGCTAGCTTATACTATTCCAGTAACCAAACCACAAGGTTTCACAATTCATTTCTGAATTTGATAACTTTAACTAATTCTTTTTCACATTTGTGTTATGAAACCTTCTGGTTGGGTTGATTCTTCATATTTTACAAGAAATAGCACTTGATATGGTCAGGCATCCAGAGCTGAGTAGTCTTACCTTCAGCATCATTAAAAATACTTTACACATAGATGCATACACATATATATACAGTACAGACCAAAAGTTTGGACACACCTTCTCATTATAAGAGTTTTCTGTATTTTCACACTGAAGGCATCAAAACTATGAATTGACACATGTGGAATTATATACTTAACAAAAAAGTGTGAAACAACTGAAAGTATGTCTTTTATTCTAGGTTCTTCAAAGTAGCCACCTTTTGCTTTGATTACTGCTTTGCACACTCTTGGAATTCTCTTGATGAGCTTCAAGAGGTATTCACCTGAAATGGTTTTCACTTCACAGGTGTGTCCTGTCAGGTTTATTAAGTGGTATTTCTTGCCTTATAAATGGGGTTGGGACCATGAGTTGTGTTGGACAGAAGTCAGGTAGATACACAGCTGATAGTCCTACTGAATAGACTGTTAGAATTTGTATTATGGCAAAAAAAGCAGCTAAGAAAAGAAAAACAAGTGGCCATCATTACTTTAAGAAATGAAGGTCAGTCAGTCCGAAAAATTGGGAAAACTTTGAAAGTGTCTCCAAGTGCAGTCGCAAAAACCATCAAGCGCTACAAAGAAACTGGCTCACATGAGGACCGCCCCAGGAAAGGAAGACCAAGAGTCACCTCTGATGCGGAGGATAAGTTCATCCGAGTCACCAGCCTCAGAAATCGCAGGTTAACAGCAGCTCAGATTAGAGACCAGGTCAATGCCACACAGAGTTCTAGCAGCAGACACATCTCTACAACAACTGTTAAGAGGAGACTGTGTACAGCAGGCCTTCAGGGTAAAATAGCTGCTAGGAAACCACTGCTAAGGACAGACAACAAGCAGAAGAGACTTGTTTGGGCTAAAGAACATAAAGAATGGACATTAGACCAGTGGAAATCTGTGCTTTGGTCTGATGAGTCCAAATTTGAGATCTTTGGTTCCAACCACCGTGTCTTTGTGCGACGCAGAAAAGGTGAACGGATGGACTCTACATGCCTGGTTCCCACCGTGAAGCATGGAGGAGGAGGTGTGATGGTGTGGGGATGCTTTGCTGGTGACACTGTTGGGGATTTATTCAAAATTGAAGGCATAATGAACCAACATGGCTACCACAGCATCTTGCAGCGGCATGCTATTCCATCCGCTTTGCGTTTAGTTGGACCATCATTTATTTATCAACAGGACAACTACCCCAAACACACCTCCAGGCTGTGTAAGGGCTATTTGACCAAGAAAGAGAGTGATGGGGTGCTACGCCAGATGACCTGGCCTCCACAGTCATCAGACCTGAACCCAATTGAGATGGTTTGGGGTGAGCTGGACCGCAGAGTGAAGGCAAAAGGGCCAACAAGTGCTAAGAATCTCTGGGAACTCCTTCAAGACTGTTGGAATACCATTTCAGATGACTATCTCTTGAAGCTCATCAAGAGAATGCCAAGAGTGTGCAAAGCAGTGATCAAAGCAAAAGGTGGCTACTTTGAAGAACCTAGAATATATGACATATTTTCAGTTGTTTCACACTTTTTTGTTAAGTATATAATTTCCACATGTGTTAATTCATAGTTTTGATGCCTTTAGTGTGAATCTACAATTTTCCTAGTCATGAAAATACAGAAAACTCTTTGAATGAGAAGGTGTGTCCAAACTTTTGGTCTGTACTGTACATATGCATACCATTTACACAATGTGACAATTGAGGGCTGAAAGTGCAGCTTAATGAAGAGCCAATGTCATATAAATCCCCAAACAAAAGCATATGACCATATTACTCGTGCACATGACCGTATCCATTTTGCAGTCTGCAAATCGCAGATGGGCACAATACAGATACCAGCTGTGTATTCTGTTCTTTTCGCTGGCCCCATTGTAGAAATGCCTATTCTTGTCTACAAAATGGACAAGAATAGGACATGTCCTATGATTTGCAGTATGGCCACATGGATGTGGACAGCACACAGATGAAATCTGTCCGTATTCCATCTGCAAAAAAATGTGGATTCGGATGCAGGCTGAAAAAATAGTTGAGTCCTAATACACATGCATACTAGCACATGCTCACATATGCACTGTATCCTGTGAACTGTTGTGTACATGAAACAATGTTTAAAGAAAACTCCCGCAAAAAATGTTATTCTCTGACCTGATAGAAAGGTACATGATCTGTAGTGAATGTCATTTTCTTACCATTGGCTGTATTTATGAGTTATACCTCCCTTATGCTTCTCACCTGTGTCATGTGACCAGCAATTAGACTCCCCAACTGACACAGCATGTTATGTGTATTCCTATGGGAGCCTCATTCTCAGCCTCATAGGAATAAATAGAGAAGTAACTGAACTGGACAGGACTTCCTGTCCTGTGTCAGTTGGAGATCAGAGTGCTGGTCACGTGATACAGCTAAGGCTACTTTCGCACTAGCGTTTTAAAATTCCGGTATTGAGTTCCGTCATAGGGGCTCAATACCAGAATAAAACGCTTCAGTTTTGTCCCCATTCATTGTCAATGGGGACAAAACTGAACTGAAGACAACGTAATGCTCCTGAAAGCATTCTGTTCCGTCTTCAGACCGGAGAACAAACCGCAGCATGCTGTGGTTTGCTCTCCGGTCCAGGCATCCGCACCAAGACGGATCCGTCATGACCCCCAATAAAAGTCAATGGGGACGGATCCGTTTGGTGTGACACAATGGTAAACGGATCTGTCCTCCATTGACTTTTCAATGGAGTTCATGACGGATCCGTTACCTGCACACATACACACAATACACACATACAGACATAGACATACACATAAACATAAACATACACAGACATATAGACATACATATACACATACATACTTACATGCTCCCCGGCAGGTCTCCAGAGCGCAGGAGGAACAGGACGGCGCACACAGATGACGATTTCACCAGGCGCCCAGCAGAGGGTGCTGTGGGGAATCGTCACCTGTGCGTGCCGTCCTGCTCCTCCGGCGCTCTGGAGACCTGCCGGGAGCATGTAAGTATGTATGTGTATTTGTCTGTGTATATGTGTGTGTGTCTGTGTGTATGTATGTACTGTGTGACATGTGTGGGGCCAGAGCACGGTTCCAGCTCCACACATGTCCCTGTGGCAGTCCGGATCCGGCAGCACCCTTTACCTGCCGGATCCGGACTGCCGCTAGTGTGAAAGAGGCCTAAGGCGCAAGAAAGAGAGGTTATAAGTCACAGATACAGTCACTGATGAGAAGATTACATTCACTACAGATTACATCATGCACCTTTCTAACAGGTCAGAAAATAAAATTTTTTGAGTGAGTTCTACTTTAAGGTTTGTGTACATTTGAATAAAAAGGGCATTAGCTGCTTTATTTTTTGGTAGATCGAAGTGGGTAGGGTCAAATAGATGCAACAATTTGTGCTTCAGTCTTTGAGAGTTGCACACCCATGGACTGTACAAAGAGAAATCAGATTGTTTTCCTTTTTTGCCATTACTAGGGAAAAAATCTATAAAGAAAGGTATCTGCTTTCATACTGTACAGCCAATTCTCCCCATGCAGAGCTGCACATTTCTCATTCAACAGAAAAAAACAGACAATATACTAAATGTGGGACATTGGTGACAACTTAAAAAGAAAATAGAAATGAATATGTGGAAAAAGCCATATAATAAAAATGTCACAGCATGATTGTGACATTTGCAGTGTAATAAGTAAGAATACTTGCATTATTTCTGGTATAATAACAATGATGCAGGATGACGTGGGAGTGCAGTGTAAATTATATAGCTTACTTTGTTACCTTTTTATTTGTTGCGCTATTTTTAAAGTAACTATACCTGAGGATTGTAATCACAGATAGACTTAAGCATCCATTCCTCAAGTAGGTATTGAACCAAAGAGGTCGGCAATTCCTTCGTACCCATAATTATAGTTATTCTGGTGGTAATCTACGTCAAACAAAATGAAAGCTTTGCAGATGGCCATACAAAATGAATGTTTCCAACTTGCTGCATACAGAACATGAACTGTGTTGTAATTTCATATAACAATCACAGCAATGTAATTCGAAACGTTGCCAGATACAATGAAACTATAACAGTGGTTACGAAAAATTGAGTTATTATGTAAATAATTTCCATCTACTGAATTAGATATTGTGTTCCTTTTATAGTGAAAGTGTCAATTCTGATTGATCACATAATACATGGATGGGCTGAGTTTCACAGCTTACTGCTCTGGCTAATAGACAGGTATTCTGAGTATTCAATGGCAGCCATCTATGATATTCCTCTGTCCTAATAGGACCATATGGCCAGGGTTGTTTTCAGGAGGCAATCCCTTTAACTTTTGTGAAATAAAGTCTAATGAATAAGATGTGCTGTATATCGTGATTATGTAACCACAGGAGGTTCAGCATTAGAATTAAAATAACCCATTTTATCTTTGACATGCAAATATGAAAGATACGATGGCCACACTTATGACATTTTCTTTTTCTGAACTTCTGAAAAATACAAAAAAGTACCTCTATGTATCTGTATGGTCACCAGATGATGCTAGCCTAGCTCATAAGTGTTAATTTATTTTTAATTTCCATTGCTTGGATGAGTTCTGTGAAGCACAGTTGTTTTTATGCCCCCAGATCTTACTGTGGGTGGACTTACCAATGTAAAGAACTGCAACTCCCGTGATTCCGCTTTCCTATCACATACCCTGCTTCTATTTACAGCCTGTCTTCACAAGCAACACTGAGACACTGCTTTGTTGCTTGATACCGCATAATGTGCTGGTCCTTTAAACAGGCCTTGGAACATTGACCAGATTTTTTTCCATAAGATCTACAGACAGCTGTTTTGATTTTTCAGTTCTGTCAGTTCTGTTTTAGGGACCAAACATTGATTCATAGGGCATCCAACTAATAGAAGGCACTAGAGAGGCTGCTTTGTCCTCCTGGAAAAGAGTTTACTTAGAGAAGAAGGAAATAAATGCAAGGAGCAGGCTCAGACTGGCCCACAGGGGAATAGGTGAATCCCCCAGTGGGCCCCTGAGCAAGGTGAGCCCCTAGTCCCCCACCGCCTGCAGAAGTGACACATGACACAGTAGACTGACTGCACTGCATATTGACAGGCAGTATACAGCATCTCTACCAGCCTATGTGATCATATAAAAAACTAGGTAGATTATTTATCCTGTATCCTCTTTGCCCAGGGACCTTACTCTCTTGAAGTTGCTGCAAGACCCCTATTGAATTTTACTGGTGGGCCCTAGGCACCCCACTCTGACACTGGACAGGAGAATGATTATGTGACTGGTTTACAGAGAAATTTCAGCCACAGACAGTACATTAGTAAGTAGAGATGAGCGAATCTATTCGCCGATTCGTTGATTCGTATCGAATCTTGGAAATTTTTAGCTGCGAAGCGAATCCGAATATTAGGTGATTCGCTTCAGCTTTGTACGCATTCGCTACGTAGTTTGTCCTATAAATTATACGCTATTACTACGTATAAGTTACTGTTGCGTACAAATTGAATTCATTAGCAAAATTTTACTGTTAGTTCGTTTATCGTGTGCAAAAGCCCGGGAGGAAAGCAGTCACCTGACCTAGTGGGCAGAGCTTGCTCTGATTGGCTCAGGCTCGGTAAGCCAGTGATGCATCACTTCTGCTGCGACTGCTGAGACGAGCAGAAGCACTGTGTGTGAAGTTCTGAGACTCTGAGACCTGTTTTGTGAAAATTGGGGTGTAATTGCTCTGGGAATCCATATTACGCATATCAGGGATACTGCAGGGCAAGTGCAGTGCCTGTTCAGGGCTAGTAATTAATCAGGCAGGCAGAGAGAGACAGGGAGAGATAGGGAGATACAGGGACAAAGACCAGCTGCAGGGCCACAGAGTGAATTGAAAAATGTCTGGAATGGATAAACAAAAGGGGTGCAGTTCCAGCCAGACCTCGAGCTCTAAAATAAAGGAGAAGGTGGCACAGGGCAGAAGTGCTAAAGGACCTGTAGCCAGAGCATCTGCTAGTAGTATTCGCAATACTTGGCCATTGTTTCACGAGGCGCGCCAAGGTGCAAAATTGTAGTGGAGGAGAAATGGATGAGGTAGTGGAATGGATGGCACGCTCATCTCAGTCCCAGCCGGATAATCTGCTGTCATCTGCTGATACAGTATCCATATGAAGACAGGGGTCAGACTCAGAGCATTCCTCCTGCTCCACCATTCCTCTCCAGCAAATCCCTTCATATTCGTACACACTTTGTACGCTTATGCGTACGTGTTCAAAGAGGTTGCGTAACTTTTTTCCTGAACGTTCGTTATTAGAGCGCGAATGTTCGCTAAAAGCCATATAATTACGTATATTGTGTACACAAATTCAAGGAATCTATTCGTCGAATATACGAATCTTAGGAAAAGTTCGGCGAATGTTCGGCGAATAAAATTTTGCATGATTCGCTCATCTCTATTAGTAAGTGATAAATCTTACTGCCTATTTAACTGCACATTTTACAGATTGGAAAACTTTTTTTATAAATATATGAAAAATAATTCAGTTAATGTTGCATTGTTATGTTAGTTATTTTTATAAAGTTAAAATGGACAGAATGAATGCTGCATGATGTAAATAAAATCTGCTCTTGGATGAGACATTTCCTTAAACAGTAATAGTAAAAAAACAAAATAGTAAAAAAAACACGACATTACATTCTGTTTGTAATATAGGCTGATTAATTGAGATTTTTCCAACCACTAGGTTGCACTGCGGCTCTAATTTTAGCTGCTCTCTACTATTATAATATCTGTTGGCAGTCTGTGATAAGTCACTGCTCAGTCTAATAAATATAAGGAAAACAAAATAGCTAAATGAATAAAGGTGTAAAGAAATATAATTTACATGACAGACATGTTAGCGTCTAACAGAGACTCAGGTTTTTAGCAACCAAGCAGGTTGTTGTGATTTCGAGGATCCCTTCAGGGCATCTCTTCTTACCAAGGAGTTGTGCAACAGAGTATGTTGTCCAAGGCAATTATCTGTAAACTGCTGTCTTACCTATGACAGATTGTCTGGAAGATCTGACTGCAATCTAACACACTTCATCAATACAAAGTCTTGGTTTTATGCAGCGTGAGCACGTGAATGACTACTGTCAATGCACAACAGTTGTAAGAAAATTAGTAACTTTTAGCTCAAGGCGCCGTTACTTATACTAAATTGTTAGGGCTCGTTCACATCAGCGTTATGCTTTCCGTTTGTGTTTTCCGTTATAACATGGTTATAACGGAAAATAACGGAAACCATAAGACGGAAGTCAAAACGGAAGCCTTTAGAGGCTTCCGTTTTGATCCGTCATAATAGAAGCCTATGAGAATCATAACGGATCCGTCTGAGTTCCGTTATGCTGAACGGAAAACAAAGTCCTGTCGACAGGACTTTGTTTTCCGTTTTGCATAACGGGAACCAAATGGATCCGTTATGATTCTCATAGGCTTCTATTATGACGGATTAAAACGGAATGCCTCTAAAGGCTTCCGTTTTGACTTCCGTCTTATGGTTTCCGTTATTTTCCGTTATAACCATGTTATAACGGAAAACACAAACGGAAAGCATAACGCTGATGTGAACGAGCCCTTACTAAATATGACCAAATATCTTAAAAATGTAGGAAACATGTTTGGGCTTACTTTGCATCCTGCTCTCAATATGTGTGTTCCAAACTGCACCTCTGTATCTGTTTCATATTCCAAAAATGTATTGGAAAATACAGATTTTTCTTCTGAGGATTCACTTGGTCCAACCTTCCTTTTTTGCAAATTTTATTAAAGGGCGCCTCTATTGCCATCCAGCTAAAGAACAGGGGTACCCCAACCTACATTTCATAACTGCTGTTAATGAAGAAGTGGCTGTGCATGTATGGCTCCCTTCATTTACTTACTATAAGAGTTCCGAAAACAAGGGAAGAAGCATGCCTAGCTATTCCCAAAGCTCACATAGACAGGCATAGTGAGAGTATCACCTCTATATTCTTAACCACAAAAAAAATGAATTTGGGTCAGCATCAAATAAGCTCCAATTGCCCTGAAAACTGGTATATAACATTCTCTGGTCTTATATATATGAGAGAGAAAGTGAGAGACTTGTATGCTACGGTGAGTTTCCAGGAAATATATACAGTGCCTTGCGAAAGTATTCAGCCCCCTGGAACTTTTCAACCTTTTGCCACATTTCAGGCTTCAAACAAAAAGATATAACATTTTACATTTTTGGTGAAGAATCAACAAGTGGGTCACAATTGTGAAGTGGAACGAAATTTATTGTATCATTTAAAGAGGACCTTTCACCACTCCTGACATGTCGGTCATCCTGACAACGGATCCGTCCCCATTGACTTACATTGTGAGTCATGACCGATCAGTTTGGATCAGTTTCTTCATGTGGACACCAAAACGCAGCAAGCAGCGTTTTAGTGTCCGCCTCCAAAACTGAATGCTGACTGAACTGAAGCAAAACTGATGCATTCTGAACGGATCCTTTTCCATTCAGAATGCATTAGGACAAAACTGATTAGTTTTGGACCGTTTATGAGAGCCTGTGACGGATCTCACAAACGGATCCTTACAACGCAAGTGTGAAAGTAGCCTAACACCAACGTACCCCACATAACTTTACATTCCATGTTGGATTTGAACCTAGGAACCCAGAGCTACAAGGCACCTATGCTAATTAGAGGCAATATTATCCATTAAAATACAGTAAATGTAAAGGAAATGTTACAAAACAGAAGGGATAGAGAAAAGCAGGACAGTAGTGGTGGGGTCAAAAAAGAGTCAAGTCCACTTTTGTGTCTATCACAGACCCTAGATCTGTACTGTAGAAAATCAGAAAGATACATTACAAAAGAGAGATACTGGATGAAACATTTGACAGTTGATAGGCTGAATAGATCTCACTTAGTGCTCACCCCAAGGATGTCTATTCAAGGAGAATTGAAGATTAGACAAGAAATCCCAATCCCGTACTTGAACAGTAAGGGTTTGGACCTCTGCCCACATGGAGTGAGAAGACATTACAAATAAAAGAATAGGAGTCAATTATTGTTTGGTATGGAAGAGATGAGTTGAGACTACAGCTACCTTGGACCATATAAGCTGTCATTAAAAGAAAAAAAAAGTTGAATGCCTAATATACATTTAAAGGGGACATCTCAAGTTGAACATGGTGTTTGAGCCGCAGACAGCATGTCATAGAGCAGGAAGAGCTGAGCAGATTCATATATCAGCGGGGGCCTAACTGCCGCCACCCCCGCTGCTCAGCTGTTTAAAAAGCCTGCAGTGCTTGTATGAGCGCTGCCTTCTCTTCATTGTTTAACTGCTCGCCATCTGGAATGCAGCAGACAGCAGGTGTAATTACAGCTCCATCGTCCCATTCACTTCAATGGGACAGCTCCCTCCTATTTAGGGCTCATGCACACGAACATATGTATTTTGCGGTCCGCACAAAACAGATCCTCAAAAAATACTGATGACATCCGTGTGCATTCCAGAACGGAACAGCTGGCCCCTAATAGAACAGTACTATCCTTCTCCGTAATACAGACAATAATAGGACACGAAAATATGGACATACGGAAACAGAATGCACACTGAGTAACTTCTGTTTTTTTTTTTTTTTGGCTGACCCATTGAAATGAACGGTTCCACAATGGACACAGAAAGAAAATACGTTTGTCTGCATGAGCCCTTACTTGTAATAAAAAGGAGCCGTCCCACTGAAGCGAATGGGACGACATAGCTGTAATTACTCCTGCTCTCCGCTGTGAAGAGAACACAGCATTCATGCAGTGGTCTCTTTAAATAGCTGATCGGCAGAGGCAGTCGGGATAGGTCATCAATATAAAAAAAAGTGGACAACCCCTTTAAATAGGAAAACCATGACACCAGGGTGATCAGAACCTTGCTCTGATTAACATGCACCTAGAATAGCTCAGTGTAAATCCTGGAATCAGGTTTAGAAATGTAAATGGAGCCGCTGAGCGCCATGTCATGAATATACATTATGGTAGGAAATATTTGATCCCATCATAGGGATACAACAGTGTGATGTACATGGTCATTGGGATTCATTTTATTTGATAAAATTGTGCTTGACATTTTCACCATCGTATCTTCAGTTTCTTCAGGCAGATTCTTCATGCATTTTGTGACAAGTGAAGCTCGGTACATGTTTTAAATGCATGCATAAAGTAATAACAGTCTCGCTAGTGACATCCCCAGAACGATACATCAATAAGAATAAATTTCCAACTAAATATAACACCACAAATTCAACGTTTCCCATGCTGATTCTTGTCTCTTTTCAGATTAATACCAGTTTATTAAAATCAAGTAACTAAATATATTTCTGCCACACTGCTCAGACATGTGCAGCATGACATTATTGGAATTGTCAGAAAATGCAATTGTAGCATTAACAGATTTCGGACCACATTTATTAAGACTGACGTTTCATACACCAGTCTGTGAAAAAAGATTGTTGGAGTGGTTTGCAGTAAGTTTATTAAAATTTGAACACCTCAATAAGTTTGGCACTTACCGTACAGGACTGCCTGAGCAGCTATGAGCAGGTATAGATTTGGACAAAAAAATAAATAAATGCGCCTTTGGGTTCTGATTGCTTGATTGAGGTTACTCTGAGGTGACTCTCTTCATTAGCCATAATTGAGAGCTGCCTCAATTGACAGCACCCCGCTTGAAATCAATGAATGCCCATTTGTAATAAAAACACAGATGGTTTATCTAAATGTTTCACTTGTACATATATATATATATATATATATATATATATATATATATATATAAACACACACACCGTATTTTTCGCCCTATAAGACTCATCTGCCCATAAGACGCACCTAGGTTTTAGAGAAGGAAAATAAGAGAAAAAAGTGTTTTTCATCAGACCTCAGATAAGAGCCTCAGTCAGACCCTCAATGTTAATGTAATCCCAATGTTATTAAGACCCCTATTCAGTCAGATCAGTCCCGCAATGTTAAGACCCCTTTCAGACCTCAGATCAGAACGACACGTTAATAAGACCCCTATTCAGACACTCAGATCAGATTCCCAATGTTAAGACCCCCATTCAGACCTCAGATCAGACTGGCATGTTAATAAGACTCTTATTCACACACTCAGATCAGTCCCCCCAATGTTAAGGCCCAATTCAGACCTTATATCAGATCCCTAAAGTTAAGACCCCCATTCAGACCTTAGATCAGACAAAAACAATAAATCAACTTACCTCTTCTGCTGCAGACACTGCCACCACTCTGGGGCTCAAGCTGTGTGGAGCCGAAAGTAGAAGACCAGTAAGCGGTGACTATAGAGCCTGGGGAAAGCTGCATTCAAAAAGCTGCATGTAAAAGTAGGAACACCAATAAATCTCAACACTGACCAAACATAATAATAATGTACAAATTTTATTAGAATAACAAAATAAATAACATATACAGACAAATCAGAGGCAGAGAAGTAGTAGCAGCAAGGAGATCATAGGAGAAAAACAGGGACATGGTGTGTGACCACCATCCTCCATCAGAGACACACATAGAAAAAAGAGAAATAACCATATGTAAAAGCAAAAACTGGCATAACCCAGAATTAAATTAACACAACAAAAAGTCAAAAAAGGAATTACCAAGCAAAGGTGTCGCAGAAGGAGGAAGAAAGTCACACACCACGCCACAGACCCAACGCCGTTTCGCCACTCAGGCTTCTTCCGGGGGACACCATGTCCCTGTTTTTCTCCTATGATCTCCTTGCTGCTACTACTTCTCTGCCTCTGATTTGTCTGTATATTTATTTATTTTTGTTATTCTA
>ONZH01000829.1:0-225687 GCA_900303285.1 Rhinella marina
TTGCAGCAGCAGAGCCGGGCACTTGGGAGCTGTTTTCCTGCAGAATAAAAGTGCTTTTTCTGGACATGGAATACAGACACACAGTGCACACAGGTATGTCTGGGATTTGTATGCAATCTTCTGTGGGGCAGTGCTGTTAGTTATATAGGTGAAAATGAGGTGACAGACTCCCTTTAAGATTTCAAAATGTCTGTTGCTGAATGGAAATAATAGCTGCTTGCCTTCAAAGCTTGAAAAGATGTCATGATCATATGCTGTTCACACAGCTGCAAAGGTCAGAACCAATGTGAGCAGCAGGACATGGTTCCGGGTAGTAAGGTTGAACACAATGGAGAACCGAAACACAAAATATGTGACATAAGTAATTTTTATTACATGATGACATATGCTTCATTTAAACCAGAATGAAAAAAACCTATACATATTGTTTCTGGGCAAAAGGGATGTTTGTAGGCAGGACATCAAAATCCAGAGACGGGGAGTGGCTTCCATATTTTTATAAGGTCTAGCCTTAAAAAGGAATGTTCTGCTATCTGGAGAGTAATCAAGCTAAATGTTTGCCAAGTAAGACGTGCTTCAAATATATCATTGTCTATTTGCAAAAGTTGATTTATTCATGAATTCACAGCTCAACATTCACAAACTCTACTGTTATAGTCGCCTGTGAGCACATTTGTCTGAATGAGGGTTGTTTTAGCTCCAAGCACATGGACTTTTTGGAAAATTCAGATGTATGGGACATGTATGGGAAATTCGTGCCTGTGAATTCATCCTATGGATCCTTTTACATGGGCAAATAACATGGGCTGGAACGAGCGCCAAAAGGCAATTTAAGTTAGTACTATTGTACACTTTCCATACACTTTGCATATTATCATCAGCACATCCCTGTTTACACGGACAGGGAGGTTTCTGCTGACAAATGACTATTTTTATGTTAATATACAACAAACAAATATTTTGTTTGGAAAGGACTTTAAAGATTTTGAATATTACCATGGGTCTGTCGCTCCATGTCTATTGCAACACTATCAGGATAGAATCTCTGGAAAATGTATTTGACATAAACTATTATGTCACATTACATTTTTCCTCAACAGAAGAATGTTGCTTAAAATTTATATAAAGTTAAAATTCTGTAGACATTTTTTTTACATTATCACAGTTGTAATTGGGGAGTTCTCTAGATCGATGTGAGATGCACAGCTCAGTTCTAGCTTTGTTAGAAAGTGATTGCTATATACTCTGATGTCTAATTGTAATATTTTCACATTCATCATGGATAACCCCTTATTACAGATAAGAAAATCATGAAATAAAAAAAATTACTCACTTGTTAAAGGGGCACTAAACCCTGAAAAAACATAACACAAATACATTAATCCATAGGAGACACACAGCTATGTCTACAAGGTGACCCCCAAACTGGTGCCATAAACAGTTTAGGAGAGATCTTGCAGACAAAGCACTTTGTTCTTTCCCCCACGCTTTGACTACAGAAGAGCCAGGTGCACATGACTTCACACACACTCAATAGAAAGTTCTAGTAGGGCCGGCCTTAAGCCTCCAGCTCATTGAAATGCAGGCAGAAGGAAATACCTGTGTTGTATTAGGAGTCTCTGCTCTAAATCCATACATGGAAACAGATTAAGAGTCCTTATTTTCTGGCTAACTCAGGGATACCTCTGTATATTTAACTTTTATTCTGCCTCTACTTTTATTATCACTGACAGGTCTTGAACTTAGGATCTTCTGTATTGAAGGCTGATGAATTAAACAGTAGGCTACACCACACCGCTATTATTAATAGGAGGTTTTTTCTATGATGAAATACCTGAATAATATGAGTGTTTTTAAGAGGATAAAAGCAGAAGTAAATTTTTTTTATTAATTGCAAAAAAATTAAAGGCACAAGATAAATTATAATAATCACAAAAATGTCCATCAAATGATGGAAATAAACACCACCTGATGGACTGCACTGACTACCATTATATGTCTGGTTATATTTGTATACATTTGAATGGGGAGGGAGATCTGTGTTGGTAGATTTAGTATTCCTCAGCCTACTGCAGTTCCACATGAACCCAGCTTTCCCAGGAACCTGAAAGGCAAATCCGTCTAGCTATGGCACTATTTAGGAGTGAGGAGGGGGATTTATCTTGGTATTAGTATTCTGTAGTCTGTATTACAGTTCCATATGGTGGTAAGCCAGCTTTCCAAGGAGCCTGAAAGGAATCTGCCTAGCTATGGCACTGTTAAGAAGTGAGGAAGGTTTATCTTGGTAGATTGGTATTCTGCAGTCTGTATTACAGCTCCACATGGTGGTAATCCAGATTTTCCAGGGCCCTGAAAGGCAAATCTGCCGAGCTATGGCAGTATTTAGGAGTGAGGAGGGGAATTTATCTTGGTAGTTTTAATATTCTGTAGTCTATTTCATTACCACATGGTTGTAACCTAGCTTTTCCAGAATCCTGAAAGACAAATCTGCCTAGCTATGGCACTATTTAAGAGAGAGGGGGAAGATGTATCTTGGTAGATTTAGTATTATACAGTTTGTTACAATTCCACATAGTGGTAATCCCATAACCTTGAAAGGCAAATCTGCGTAGCTGTACCACTATTTAGGAGTTGGGGGGGACTTGTATTGGTAGATTTAGTATTTTTCAGTCTATTACAGTTGCACATGGCTTTAAAATTTTAGCAATCCGCAGTCTAGGACAGTTGCGTAACAGTCTCTGTGGGGTGGTGATGGGAGCATATTGTTTATATAGAATGCACACCACGATGTCCTGATAAATTGTGTGAATCTATCATATGGTACCAGGGCAACATAATCTGTTGTCACCAATGCAGCTCTATGGTCTTGATACTGACTTTTCATAAACAGCAAGTTGGTCTAGGTATATTAATTGATTTTTAACGACATAACTAGACAAATTTAAACTCAGCAGTCTTGGAAAGCCTGGGTAACAACCTCTGCAGAGATGTAATGGAGGCCACACTTGGTACATATATTCTGTATAGACTACATCCATAAATATAATATCAGGACAACTGTGAGTATATACTATATATGCACTTTGGTCTCCAGCATACCTCCACAAATCTGCACAATTGTGCAATGAAGGGAGGAATTATTACTATATAACTGGTCAGATTAGCTATTCATACTATACTAGAGCTCTTACGTATAATTAAGCAGTATCACTTGCAGTTACCAAATGCATTTTGTATTACTAGTATCTAGGAGATTCCTTCCAACAAAATGGCCACAGTCATTGTGTAGGCAAAAGTTATCCAGACTAAACCCAGCCCCCCCTCCTACACTTCCTGTTTTGTTGGTTGTTTTTTTATTAAGTTTTGATTTTAGCTTTAGAGCCCCTTTAAATCCACTGCTACTCTTGAGGTCCCTGATAGTTTTGTTTTATTTCCTGGAATGATGGTATACAGCAGTATAACATGACCACTGCAGCCAGTTACTGGCTTCAGCAGACTTCAGCAGTTTTACTAGCATGTATGGTAAAAGACTGCTGAGGCCATTGATTGGCTGCAGCTATCAAATGTCAGTACATCACATCATGGCTCCAGGAAAATAAGAAAGACTGTCCGGTACAAATGAAGCAGCAGTGCATTTACCAGGTGAGTAGTGTGTTTTTTAATTTTATAAAAGTTCCCGCAGCTAGTTTAATTTTATAAACTTTCAGAAAACCCCTTTAATCTAAATAGTGTCATTCAAAGAAAATAAGCTTTGATGTTAGTTCTGAATGCATTTTCTACCCCCACTGTTATGTCAGTGAACATCTGCATGTCTGTGCAGACATAATAATAATATTCTGCATGGGCCCATGGAAGAGTTGCGGTCATGCTTTGCATAGCTATGTGTGAGATTACACTCTCCAACAGACAGTGTAGCAGAATGGGATTTGGTGACATATGATGGGAAAGTTCCTACAGGTTCATTAGTCTGTGGAAGTACTCACTGTCACTCCTGTAACTCAGCAGAATACAGCAGGAGGGAGCTCCCCTGAGAGTCAGTCACACGTTGTCATGCTAGACTTCTGCGTCTTTCCCAGCTTAAGAATTTCCTGCCAGGATGTGGGATCCTCCTTCCTTCCTTGCATGTCCCCATCTCTACACTTCCCTCCTCCCTCTTCTTTATTGTCTTTTCCTCCGATGTCTGGTCAGGGCCATGTTTTGATCTGTCAGGAAGAATATGAGAATGCTGCCAAGTTCCTTTAGCATTCCTTTGGCCTGGGAAATGTATCCAATACCGGAATCTTCATGTGTGAATTCAACCTTCATGCACTCATACAGTCAAAACTGTTAAACCTTCTTATTAAACGTGTTGTTAAAGAGAACCTGTTGTCAACCATGGACAGCATGAGTCAAGCTCCCTCATAAAAAAGAACCAAGGGGCAGATCTACTGTTACAAATGTTCCAGAATTCTGGCACACGTGCCTTGTACTATATTAAGAGTGTCTGACTCTTTTGTTTCCACCATGCATGATAAGGGGGTGTAGCTTAGTTGGAAAGGGGTGACACCATGCTCCAAAATGATCCAGAAAAATCTACCACTAAATTCTGGTTAACAGTAAGCCAACTAATAGGTGGTAAAGACTTAGGGGAACTTTATTAGGGCCTCAATGCCACACAATAGGATAAGCATCAGATTGGTGGGGGTCCGTCCAACCTCTGGGACTTCACAAGATTACCAAAAAGGGGGTCCCGATTCCCCTGAATGAATGCAGCAGTGGTTGTGCATGTGTACCATTGCTTCATTCATTCTCCATTGGACTTCAGGAACTAGCTGAGTACAGTGCTTGGTTATCCTCAGCATAGAAAATGAAAAGAGCAACGGAATGCATTCTTGACATCTGCGCCATTCATTTGTGGGAGGTCTAGTGGTTGTGTGCCACCTATCTGATGCTTATTTCCTAGTTTTGGTTAAAAAAATTTTAAAAAAAGATAAATCTGCATCCATGTTTTGCTCTGAAATGCAGCATTTCCAAAAAAGCATAGGTTTAAAAAGAGCCGGCATGGGAAGCAGTATATGTAAATAGGGAGAGATATATCAATTAAGCCAAGCCAGGCAGTCAGAAACTGCAGAAGAGCCATCCAATGAACACTTCTTCATGTGCCTTCATGGGGAAAACTACGCAGTTGCTACGGGGCCCGGGGGGAAGGGGATGGCGCTGAACTCCCTTTCTTGACAAGAAAACACTGCATTTTCGGACAGCTGTCACTAGGGGGAGCTCAAGATTATTTCAGATTCCATTGAAGTAAATGGTAACTGTATAAATTTCTATGCACTGATCTTCCTCTAGTGGGGGCAGCAGGCAGTCCGCTTTGTAATAAAAAGTAAGCAGATTGATCAATGTATTAACAGTATGAAAGTTCTGGTTTAAAAACATTGAGAAATATGGTGCTCAGAATGAGTGGCATATTTATGAGGCACCAATTCCACTTTTTCTAACATAGAAGTCAGATAAAGTGGGTGGGGTTGACTGCAACTTTTTTATTACAATTTTATTAAATTAAAATTTCTTCTGCTTAATAAAAAAAAAACAAAAAAACGTAAATTCACCAGCAGTCTGGATCGATGCATTGCCTGGGAGTGATTGCTGCACGTGTACTGGTTAACTGGGTAGGACAAGGGGACTATTGTGAGTATTGTTATGGTGCCCTATGAGATCTGAGATTGTGCATGTCGTAAAACATACTTCTTGTAATGAGGGAGCCTGTTGCTCTTTCTTGCTGCCCGTGGTTAGTGCAGCATGAAAAAGAAAGGTCCCCCTTAAATATTAGCTTTAACCTCTTCATGCCCATATTGTAAACTAATAAGCTAATGGACTGATACCTGTGCCTGCAGCCTGTTAATTTACATGCTGGGTATGATGGCACCTACGGCTCCTGCACTGACAGCCTGATCCTATACTATGACATGGAATTAAATAATCATAATGAGAATGTACTTCCACACATATCCATAGGATGAACCATAAATGTCCAATAGGTGCAGGTATGGGACCCACCCCTTTATAATAGGGCCTTGTCTCACGTCTACAGTGAATGGAGAGGTGGCCATGATTTCTCCATTCACTTTTACAGGAGTTCCAAAAATACCCAAGTAAATATCCAGACAGGAATACTGTTATCCACTCTTACTATTGATAATCTATCCTCAGGATAGGTCATCAATATCGGATTGTCGGGGGTCTGTATGAGCTTTGCCTTCTCTTCAAACAGCCGACTCCCGGAACACCCGCCGATCTGATATTGATGACCTATCATGACAATAGGTCATCAATAGTAAAAAGCGGACAACCCCTTTAAGTTGAACTTTGCAATACCCTTTGTTCCTTGCATCTGCTTATTTAGGGGATATGTCCAGGTTTGGCTCTTCCTAATTATAAAACAAAAACCTGATTGGTAGAGGCTGTTTCTGGTATGATTCCTTATGGCTAGAAAGTGGTATGGCGTAGGTTGGAGACACAAACTTATTGTATTTTTCGCCCTATAAGACGCATTTTTTCCCCCCATTTTTTGGGGGGGAAAATGTCTCTGCGTCTTATGGGGCGAATGCTAATGAGCGCTTCCATTATGGAACTGCTCATTAGCACCGGAGGACCAGGAAGCGATGAAGGAGCTGTACTTACCGCTTCCTGGTCCTCCGCTCGGCTGTCAGCTGTGCAGGGCTGCGCACAGTGTGAGGGTGCTCTGTGACCTCAGGCTGTGCGCGTCAGATCACAGTACAGCCGAAGAAGGAGGAAGAAGCAGAGCGTTTCTCTGAGTTTAGGATCACACCCATTGAACAGATACCAATACACGAGCGGAATAATATGAACTGTATAAGGAGACACGAAATTATTTTCAAATTTTCAAATTAAACACTTTGAGCCCTTATGGATTAAATGAGGCCTTTGAAATCAATTTATAACATATGATCCTGATGCCTTTTATTGGATTGATATATATTAATAATATTTGATAAATTTTTAATTTATGATGATATTAACATTTTTTTTATAACACAATCATGTAAGCATATATACATTTGTTTATTGTCACTATCATTTTTTATTTTATACACTTATTTTATCTTTATTTATATTTTTTTTGCACATATTCAGACACAGTAGCAGTATCATTTTTAGGTCTCCGCGGTACTGCTTTTATTCACAATAGTGTAATATGGTTCTTCTAACAGATTGTTCTCTATATATTTATATGTATACACTATAGATGATGTGTAACATGTATTCCGATATGTTCTCTTTTACTTTTGCCACTTGTTATGCCCTTTAGTTGCATAACAAATAGTAATATGCTCCCATCAGATGCTTCCCATCATTATTATTTCTATTATTTCTATCTTTTATTATTATTAATTCAATGACAAATTACTATGATTATGACCTTTTTCTTATTCCTAATTACTAGCTCGCAGGAATTTCACCCCTGGCAGTATGTCCATCAACTGGAGGGCTCCATTTCAAGTTACGCCCCTCCAGGTCACAATTCGGCTTCCAGGTCACGTTATCGCACTCTGTGATCACATGACCGGCAAGCATTGTTGCGTGGTTTGGTCTCCATGACTATGGTCATGTGGTCGCTTCAGTGTGGTCACGTGACCTATTCCCCACAAGCTCCTTCAGCCCTCCTCTCTCGCAAGAAGTGGGATTTCGCTCTTTAAACATAGCTAGCGTTCCGGCTTCCATGATAACAGTCACGTGATCGCGCTGATGTGATCACGTGACCTGCTTCATCCGTACTTTTGCCTACCCATTATCTTTTTATACTTTGTCTCTATTGTTTGATTATTATTGCAAAAGTCATCTTTATAGATATTATAGGACAAATAAGACCAGAACACTGATTATTTATTATAACAATTTTATTGAATGAATATTTGTATGTTGTGGGGGTGTCACCCAGCTGTGGTAACCACCCGCCCCCAATGTGCTTTGGCAGTTTTTTTGTGTATTTATATGTCCCTGTGTATGTATATGTGTGTACTTACCTCTATACCTGAAAAAGGGGGCCTAAGTACCCCCGAAATGCGTTGTTTCTTTTATCTGTGATACCTACAAAAATAAAAAAAAGATTAACTTACCTCAAGTTCCACTGGCATTGGACTTCTTGCACCAGAAATAGGATCTCCTACGTTCTCACGATACATTTACAGATGTCAGATGTTTAAATATGACTCCTGCTCTGGCGCTGAGTCAACACTATAGCCTGCTGTGTGTAACAGCGGCTGCTGTGCGCCGCTGTTCCCCTGCTTACTACTGCGGTCCTGGGCGCCGTGTTCAGTGTTGATCTGCTACCTATGCTTCTAATTCCACTGCTGCAGTTCTGGGCTCTGTCTGTGTAGTGCTGTTTCAGGATCCGCTCCACAGTTTCCATTTAGCCCTGCTGCTTGTTCCTTGCATCACTCCCTCTGGGATCATGTGACCTCGTTGACCAACCCTGGTCCACCTGCTCATTTATAAGTAACTCAACCCTCTTCCCAGATGCCTCAGTGTCAAGGTCCTTGTGTCTTGCCTTTGGGTGCTAGTGTTCCTAACTCCTGCTCGTGTTACCGGACTCCGCTACCTGCCTGAACCCTGCATTGACTCTCTTGTTGCCGATCCGGATTGCCTGACTTGTACCTGTGCCGCCTCTGTGCCGTCTGACTTCGCCTCTGCCTCATCCTTCGGTCCTGCATTGTTGCTCTTGGTAACGACTCGGCCTTCTGACTACTCTGTACCTCTGGTGCCTTGCTCAGGTACCTCCTGGTCCGCCTGGACCAGCTGCCTCGTGTTCCAACCCTCCTCAAGAGGTAGCGACCTGGTGTTCCCCTCAGAAAGTCTATCCCCACCATCAGAAATATTGTGAAGATCAAGGGGTTCACTTAGACAACGCCCTTAGAGGAGGTAGGGCACGAGGCACTGTGGGTTCACACCCGCTGATTCGTGACACTGATGACCAAATGCCTCCAACCAGATTGTGGGAGCAGTTTGGTTACTCTGGCAGAAGTCAGCCTTGACGGGTACCAGGCCTATGAATGTAATGCATCTATAAAGCCCTGACCCTGCATTAATATGAACATACTGGCCCTGATTTATCATACCATCACTCCAGAATTCTGGCATCAAAAAGTCGCAAAATAGGGCTTTTGCAACTTTTTTGCGCAAAATTTTGCGACTTTTTGTATGTGTACACCACTCACTCCAGTTTTGTAATATGGGCGGAAAACTGGGTGTGGTTAGCTATGTTAATCAGTTTCACTCCAGATTTATCATTGCGACTTTTTTTAAAAAGTCGCAAAATAGTCGCAATCTCACTCCAGGAGGAGGGTGGAGTAGGAAAAGTGGAGTAGCTTCTCTAGACAGAAGTGTTAGGTTTAAGGACAAGCCACATTTATCAAACAACCTGTGACGTTTGATAAATGTGGCACAAAGTACTCCAACATAGATGCAAGCAAAACTGACTTCAAATATTCTCCTAATGATAAATTCCCCCATACTGTTTTTGCCATAGGCTGCAAAACCATTTTATTGCAGTCTATGGCATAGGTGATCTAATTATTGCATGTTCAAGAGATTTTAAAAATCAAAATAACCTCTTTACCCCATTTTACAAATAGAAATAAATAAAGCAAGATCAACATCATTGGTATCACCACATCCAAAAATGAGTGTTAGAATATGGCAATGAAAAGATTAATTTTTTTCAAAGTTTCATAGTTCTTTTCATAATCTAAATTATAAAAAATATATAAATTTGCTATCGCTGTAATCGTACTGACCAGCAGAAAAAAGATAATGGGGGAGATTTATCAAGACTGATATTTCCTATGCCAGTCTTAATCAACTGTGTGCCCGAGTGACATGCAATTAATTTATTAAGAGGCATATGCCTCAACCCTTTCACTTCCAGTGCTGTACATATACGTCGCTTGAGCGAAGTGCAAACATGGCGCCTGCTTGCATGTGCAGCGGGCATCATGGCCGGCGGGTCTCCACTGTTTCAAACTTCTTATCGGCATCCTCGGCTGCAAATGAGGATGCTGGTAATTGGTTTCAATACGCTGGGTCTCTCTGAAGAGGATTCAGAATTTTTTAAAAAAATAATGGGTTTTGTATGCTCAAATACGAGCTTCAAAACCATAAAAAAGTAAAAAAAAAATGTTAAATGTAAAAAAATATAAAAGTTTAAATCGCCCCCTTTTCCGTATAAAAAAATAAATACATAAATGAAAAATATAAACATCATGGGTATCACTGCGACTGAAAACGTCCATACTATTAAAATATAAAAATATTTTTCCAATACGGCAAATGGTGTAACAGGAAAAAAAGGGTCAAAATGCCCAATCTGCCACTTATTCATCATCGTAATAATATGTGATAAAAACGTTACACACACTCCAAAATGGTATCAATAAAAACAAGTTTGGCCCGCAAAAAAATGAGCCTCCACACAGCTCAGTAGATATAACTATAAAAAAGTTATGGGGGTCAGAATATGGTGATGTAAAAAAAAAATTCTCGAAGTTCACATTTATTTTTACGCTATTTAGAAATAAAAAAAACTCTACATATGTGGTATCACTGTAATCGTACTGACTCTGAGAATGAAGGGCACAGGTCAGTTTTGCCACAAAGGGAACGTCGTGGGAACAAAACCCGTAAAATGGTGTTGGAATTGGCTATTTTTCTAATTCCATCCAATTTGGAATTTTTTTCCCCGCTTCCCACTACCTTGTATGCCATACTAAATGGTGGCATTAGAAAGTACAACAAAGCTATAAGAATGGAAAAATAAAAAAGTTATGGCTCAAGGAAGATAGGGAAGAAAAATGAAAACGCAAAAAACTCCGGTATCCTAAGGATTAATACTTTAGGTGCATCTTTGGCACTCTGTGAGCCAGGAACTTAAATCTATGCCGGCTAGGAGCTGGCATAGAGTTGAGCTTTAATTTACGTCAGTTTCTGGTATAAACTATGGTACGTCCGGCAGACTGCGGCAGCCTCCACCTTATCCTGCTAAGCCTCACCCTTTTTCTCATCACTTTAGAAAAGTGGCAAGAAGCACAAAAAGTTGCAAATCATGCTGCAAATATGGTATGTGTCATAATTTGCAATTGATAAATGACCAGTATGATATTTTTACTATATACTGAACAATGTAAAAACAAAACCCATAAAACAATTAATATTTTTTCCCATTTGAAATGGTACCATTAGAAAGTAAGACTTGGTCCGCGAAAAGAAAACCCAAAAACCTTATACGGTTATGTGAACAGAAAAAGATAAAAAGTTATGGCTTTTTAGAGTAAAAAACTAAAAATGGCTGTGGTGGGAAGGGGTTAAAGCAGTTGTTCAAACATTACATGTTAATATAATTCCTCTTGAAAAACGAATTACTTTTGTAATTTACTTACCGTTACAAAAATGCTCCAGTTGTGAGATATTGACTTTATTTTATTATAATGGTGCCCCCTAGTGTTCAGTCTGTATAGTCATGTGCATGTCCTAATGAGCTGAATGAGCAGGTCACACATGGTTCACAGCTGGATCTAGCTTTGTTAGAAAGAGACTGTCATGTACTATATTATGTCTGATTTTCATTTTTACGTCAGTCATGGGATAACTAATTTTATTACTTTGTATTAAAAAAATGATGTGTTCAGATTGAAGAGCATAATTTATCTTGCTTAAATATGATTTATCTCAACTCGTTGGTGCTAATTGTGGTTTTCTCTTACTGTGGTTAAATGCTAGCAGTAATTGAAGACTGTGGCATTGAGGTAAATATGGGGCTATGTTCTTCAGATATAAAAGTATCAAACATAAAATCCAGAAAAACAACAAAAGGAAAATAATATAATAAGAAAAGTAAATTACAAATATGTTCAATAATCCCGATATACAAAACCCAATAGCAAAAACACTAAGGAATCTTACCTGTGTGATTTATGAACTACTTCCACTTCACTGCTATGATGCCCTTCTCTGCATTGTTAGAAATTAAGGTTGGGTTCACATCACATTTTTACCATCCTTTTAACGTATACAAAAAACGTATACATTAAACGGATGCCTCAGACTGATGCCAAACAGTGGCATCCATTCACCATAGAGTTCAATTGTAAAGAAAGAAAACATATAAAAACATTGTAAAAAATATATACTTTTTTTTTTAACCAGACTGTGCAGGATACAAGAACGTGGTGTGCTGCGTTTTTGTATCCCTTTCTTTGTAACGTATACGTCAAATGGAGGCATAAAACGTGATGTGAACCCACCTTAGCAAATCCAACAGAGCAACGCCTCAGTGGGACCTTCTGCACACCTTAAAGTGGTCTTACAGCAAGTTGAGTGACTTTTTTTTATATAACGTACTTGTTGAATACCCATTAATTTTAATGAGATGCTGAGCTTTTTCATAGCATAAATATATATATTGTGTTACTCTGTCTGGTTGTGAGAAATGCAAGAGTTTTTTTCCCCCCCCAAAGCTGGTCATTCTTGTGTCACTTATTATGGGATATCTAGGTAACAGACACATCCGAATGTGTGTATATATATATATATATATATATATTTTTATGCGAACCCCAGAGTTTATGATAAACCATTTTACTATGCAACCGTGGAATTCCTGACATTATTACACATGGAGATTGGTGCTCACTCACTTGTTTTTTACATTATGTTTCGGTTACATTTATTTTTATAAAGATAACTATAATATTTTCTGGAAGATGTATGTGAAATTTGTATGTAAGAAAATGGTACATACTACAGTAAGTAGGGATGAGCGAACTTGTATTTTCAAGTTCAGTGTACAAGGTTCAGGTTATCTAAGAATTCCGTTATGGATTCTGCTACCACAGACCATACTAGTGGAATCCATAACAGAATTGTTAGATAACCCGAACATTGTACGCCGAAGTTGAGACACTAGTTTGCTCATCACTAATACTAAGGCTTCCTGCACACGACGTTGTCGGTATTTGGTCCGCAAACAATGGACCTGTACAGTACGGACACCTTCCGTGTGCATTCCGCATTCGTCTCACTCCCATTAATGAGAGGACTATTCTCGTCCGCAATATGAACCTGAATTGGACATGTTCTATCATTTGCAGCCATGTGGATCAGCAAAATGTGTGGATGTATCATGGCCCTATAGAAATGAATGAGTCAAAAAATTTGGATAGCACATAAATGAAGAATACAGTCATGTGAATGAGGCCTTATGTATAAGTATAAGTGAGACCAAGTCAATACAAAGCAAACACTGGCAAATTTGCTGTATTCACCGTAAAATCACAGCATTAGGGCTTGAATTACTGCAGATTTTCCATCCGGATTTTCTGACTATTACCAGCAAAATGAATGACATTTATTACAAATCTCATCCATGCGATGGGTAAAATTTCATGCAGAAGATCACACATAGTGCAGATTTTCAAATCTGCAGCAGTTTCATCTCTGATGTGGAATGATTGCAAGTTTGTTGCATTCAATTAGGAAATCAAAGTCCCAATTGTTGCAGATATTGCTGTGGATTTCCTATCTACAAAAGAAAATCACATTCCTCAATTTAAAATAAACAATCCAGTAATCACTCCCCTCCCCTGGCGCTTCGGTGGCTCCCTTGCCTGGTTACCTTCTCGTCTCTGACCTCCTGTGATGAAGACAAGTACAGTGGTCACATGACTTCATAGCACCATGCCAAGGCCAGTGATTGGCTGGTCATTTCCTGTGTGTTGATCCCAGACTAGGAGGCGGAGAACAGTGGGGTCCTGGTAAGCATCAGAAACGCAGCAGAAGAATCAGTGAGGGTAAGTATGGATTCTTTTATTTTTAACACCATTCTGAGCATTTAGCTAAAAATTAGACAACCCCTTTAATGTGATCCAATCATAAATATCTGTGTGTTGGCAGCGAGGAACCAGTATCCCAAAGTCATTTAACCCTTTGAAAGCACTAGTTATTCAGAACAGTGAAAAGTGGTCATGTGTCCCCTTCACACCACGATTCCTACCGAAACGTGAGCAAGTGAGATCAGTGGTCCAAAGTTATTTAACCCCTTAATAACACCATTTATTTATTCAAATGAATAAAAACAGTCCATCTGCTTCTGTTGATGCCATTATTTCTGTCCAGCAACACTCCAGCAAGGCCTTCCTAGAGATCAGTGACTAAAGTCATTTAAAGGGGTTGTGCCAAGTTTTTCTCCCCTAGCGCTCCCATAGAGAATGAATGGAGTGGCAGTGTGCATGCCATCCACACAGTAGTGGTGGTGCAGTGTAATTACAGCAGTTCGTCCCGCTTAAGTGAATGTGAGAAGAAGCTATAATTACCCTCCACCTCTACAATGTAGGAGACAAAGCGCTCACACTAGTGCCACAGCCTCTTCAAACAGCTGATCGAAGGGGATGCTAGGAGTCAGACCCTTCGATCTGATATTGATGATCTATCCTAAGCATAGGTCATCAATATCATCAAACTGGACAACCTCTTTAAATCTGCAGCATGCAATGCAGAAGGTGATACCTGCAGCATGAATTCCACAACCAGACCTGCAGCATTTGCTGCTGCAGAAGCGAATGGTGCAGATAGGAAACAACCACATCGATGGGTCGTCATCTGGTAGCACGTCAACTTCAATAACGCATGGCCATTAACAATGAAGACCAACTAAACAGTGCGGTCTTCATAAGTTAAATAAAAGGCAGCTGCGCAGTTTTTGCTGTCCGTGTTGCATCCTTGTTTCACTGACACTGAACAGCTGAAAAATAATTTTCAGTTGTATCTCTTCTTAATGATCCATGAAACATGGATGCAACACGGATGGCATCCGTGGTTTTCATGGACCCATAGACTATAATGGGCGTGAGGGATCTGGGAACACGGATCAAGATAGGACATGCATCCGTGATAAAAAAAATGGAACCACGGACCGTGATGAAACACTGATGTCTGAACACACACATTCAAATGAATGGGGACGTGTGCTGTCCGTGGAGAACACGTACAGCACACGTCCGTGAAACACTGATGTGTGAATGAGGCTTTACTTTGCGGATTTTCTGCAGTGGGCATGCAACCCTTAGCCATATCAAAGAGGTTTTCCCACCTACCCATAATGTTGGGTCCCAGCGCTTCTGCTCCAGTCCATGGGACAGACGGAGTAACAGAGGCCAGACCTCTTAAGTGTCCCTCTTTTTGAACTTAGTCCCTCTTTGCTCCTTAAATGTCCCTCTTTTTGATCTGAGGGCTAGATTTGAATTATTACATTTACAAAAGTGTTTGTCTGATCGTATCTGTATATTAGAGCCAGCCTTGTATATTATTTTATTATTGGATGGAATTGGGATTTTTAGAAATTTCTTATATTCAGATTATTTTTGCTTTATTGTGTAAATGGAAAATGATTGAAGTGTATATACATGCAGAAAACAATGAGCCATAAGTGTCCCTCTTTGACCATACAAAACGACCAGAGGTATGGAGTAAAACACTATGGATATGGACAGTGACTGGAGCGGCAGGTGGTGACTGGTGGTCCCACTGATGCCATTTGAAGGAAATCCCCTTTAAGTCACACAGTTTGTCACTTTAATGACATTTTGGTGCCAATGATTTGTTTTTCACATCTTGTTCTCCTCAGTGAAGGTAATTCAGCTTGAAGGTATACTGCCCCCCGTGTGTGACCCGTTATAAAAGCCGGCCCGGTATTCCGCGGACACGGGTAGTGTTGCTATGCGCGCTGCGCCTGGTTCCTCCTCTCCCTGGGACGCGCTGGGGGATCCGATGACGTCACTGGCTGAGCGCTCTCCTCTTCTCTCTCTCTCTCTCTCTTCTCCTTGTAAGTTGTGTTCTGGGAAGCGGTGCCAGGAATAACCCCGAGTGTCTGCAGAGCACAGGACGCTCCGGTGCCCTCACACGCCGGGCACCAGCTCATTGATAGGCACCGCACAGCTCGCCACCTGAGGCAGCAGTCCATCTAGAAGACGCTCACCCATGCACAGAGCGGCTCCAACAAAGTGAGGGGACTACCTGCTGCCATCACAAGGACACCACGGGAGGCTCCATTATCTCATGCTTGTCTCTGCTTCCTGCACCTGCCCCTTCCTAGCTCTAACAGGTACTGCCATTTCCTCTGCCGTTGTGTGTGCCAGCTGCCATACCAGGTCTAGGACACAGCTGACGGGATTAGTGTAGATGTAGTCTGCATGTAACTGCGGTACCGCACCTCCTGCACCAGGGATCCCCCTGAAAACACCACCTCTCCGCCCCTTACCCCCTCCTCCTCCGGTGAACTCTGCCTTACCCTCCGTCTGCCTGTCCCTGATCAGCACACACACATCATGCCCACATAGATCACACTGACAACCGGCGTGCACAGGAAGGAGCCAGCCTCTGCCCGGCAGGGGGGCGAGCAGCCACTACTTTCTTCTGCCCAGGATTATAGTCTGGTGCCCAGGAACAGTGGCATGATTCTCTCTGCGGACTGATCGTGGAGGGTGAGCGCCTCAGATCCGGTGAGTCACTGCAGCCGCCTCCATTTGCATGTCAGAAGGTCTGTGTTACACCTAGCATCCTGCCTGGCATCCTGCAGGGTCCTGACCCCCGCTGTTATGGCAGGAGCCGTGCCAGGTACATGTCATCGCTCCAGCTGATGTGACGTTGTTGTGATGGGTGGCATCTAGCTGGGCACCATGTCCCTCTGCTGCTGGTTGCCTTGGCAATAATCAGTATGGCACTGTGATAGCTCTTATTATTTCTACAGCCCCTTCTATGCACTGGGTGATCCCCCTGCTAGAGACTTGGGATTGGAGGAAAGCCCCCTGTCATTGTTTACCCAGTGCCAATGTGCAGAGGGCACCAGGGAGAACAGGTAGGTAGTACTTATCTCCATTATCCTCCTCCTCACCATTAGTATTATGATGGCTTCTGGGTATGGAATAATGATGGAGTGAAGCCATGGTCACCTGATCAGAAAATGATGACTGGCACCCAGGAGGGTACACGCCGATGATGACCCAGTTTTTCATCTGCCTGATTTATTGAGGCCCTGATTGCTCTTAATCCTAGGCTCCTATCCTGGCACTCACCTCAGCACTTATGGATGGTGTGGGTGATACTGGCATAGAGTAAAACCCTCATCCCCTCCCCCGCTGTGCATTGCAGTCTGGTGACAGTGTCAAAAATTGGCGATGTATACAGGGAGAAAGCCCCCACCCCGATGAGGGCCCTGTGCCTATAGAGGGGGGCTTATGTTCAGTTGGGAAATGTGGGGAATACCCAGGCTGGGAATGTATGCAGATGAGGAAGAGGTTTGCGTAATATCCACAGGAATTTGTATGGCTCCTAATGACAGCAGCCAGGGAGAGAGGGGGGCAAAGATCAGCAACTGCATGGGCTCAGTCTATTTAAGGATTCCTGCCCATCTCTGGCTACAGGAAGGAAAATGGCACTTTTCTAAACTCGGTGTATGCCATATATATATATATGTATGATCTTACAAGCTGCACTAGATGATACCTATAGGCAGGATTTATTTCTTTGGTCTGTTGTGTGGCCATGTAGATGGCAGACTATTTATCAAGTGCCATCCTAGGCACAATCCATTCCATTTGTCAGGAATGCCTAGGACCATATGGTCATGTGTATGACGAGGTGCCCGCTCTTACTACTTTGTATACCGCAGGCTGCTGAAATATTCATGCCCTGCTGTCTCTCTGTCTAGGAAGAAACTTTAACCCCATGTCTACACTGACTCTTAAAGGAGCAGCAAGTCTAAGTGAGAAAGGTCTGGGTGTCAGAAGTAAATTGATGATTGTGGCATTTTGCCTGAAATGGCTGATAACAGGGGGCAGTAGCTTGCTTCGAGGGATTCTCATTTTGTAGAATACCGCAGCGTTGTGTCCGGATAGTCTGTATAGTAGGTGCTTGCAGCACATCATCCATTCTCAGGCACAGATCTGTCTGTGTGTTCTCAGGAGTGGGTGGAACGTTGGCCCGTTCCGGGAAATGTTCCATGACGTGTAATAGTCACAGGAAGGGGGTTAACAAGGGGCTCTGCCTGCCATCAAACCAGATGTTCTCCCTCTCCTTCCTTCTTTCTCAGTGCCCTGCAGGGAGAGGAATAAGCTCGCTTTCTGTCTGGATATTTCTAATGAGAGCTGCATAGTAATAGCAGGGATCCATTGTAGATAGGCAGGCGTGCCGGCGTCTCTGGTGGCAGCCTGGGAAACTGTGCATTAATCCAATGTACATTGTCCCATGGGATTTCCTATGTCAGGAGAGCTGTACTATCCCCGCTTGCTTGGGGGATCCTTGAGTGGAAAATCCCAGATCCTTTCCTGCTTTTCCCACCCTTTGTGTGCCTGCTGGAAATCATTGTAGGGTATTGTTATTGCTTGTGGATACAAGCAATGTATGTAGAGTGTAGTCACTTTATATATTTATAAGCCACATATAGGTCAGTTACAGCTGGGAAGTGACTCACAGTAGGGGGAATGTGTTTGAATAAAAAGTGACAACACTTTATTTGATGTCTGACTTTGAAATTTAATGTAAATATATGCTTAGGTTGAGGTTAGATGGTGACGTCTGAGGCTGTATTTATTGGCGCAAATCAGTGCGACCGTGGCACAGGGCCCCAATAAGTTGCTGTTGCCTATACATTCAAGCTTGTCATCAATGACTGGAATCTTAAATGTTATGCCGTCACATTGACTTCTCTTGCGGTTGTGAACTGACAGCAACTACTTGCATTCCCCATGCAATAAAAATTCTGGAGTTTTTTTTTTTTTATATATAATTCACGCTCCTCGCTTATTCCTACTGGAAGTTTATTAATGAATCTGCAGCTGGGTGTTACCAGCTGAGCGTGTGTCCCTGCACAGTCTCACATTGGCAGCACTCATTGGATAGTGTCAGACAGTGCAGGGACAGACGCTACCAACTGGTTACACCCACTTGGCCCTATATACATAAACATCTAGTAGGAATAATAAAGGAATACCACAACATAGAATCATGGAAAAAAATGCTCCAGAATCAATGTACTATGGGCAGTGCAGATTAGATATGTCAGGAGCAGTGACGGCTCCTCTTTATCTGGTAATTTCCACTGTTTCACCTGCGTGAGGCTGGAATCTGATGGCTCTGACGTGTTATCTGTCCTTATAGTTTCCAGCACAGAGTCCACCTACATGATAATCAACCTCATGATGACATCACCGAGCGCTGACTATAAGGTTATCGTATGATTACATCTCGGTCACTACTTGCTGGTAAATGTCTGCTTAATTCCTGAAGCCTAATACCAAGTTTTATGTCATCATTCCTAGTTCTATTCATTGCCTTTCATTTCCAGTGGTAATAATTAGTTCTCATGCTGACTACTACGAATGAAAGGGGTATTTCTAGATTTTAAGAATGATGGCCTGCCTTCAGGGTCATCAAAATCTGATAAGCAGGGTTCAGCACCCCGCACCCCCACTGATTCGCTGTTTCAGAGTAGCTCCGGTGCTGGAACTGCACATGTAGAGGACGGAGCTTTTAACTGCAGTACTGCTCCCATTTACGTCGTTGTCCTCTACACAATGGATGGAGCTGTGTAATTCCAGTGCTGACATGAAGCCGCTGTTCAGCTGGGGTTTAGGAAGTCTGACCCCCGCTGATCTGATATGGATAGACTATGAACAAAGTACCCCTTTAACTTATACAGGTGGGGATGTGCAGACACACAGTCTTCCACATGCACATTCCTGGGCAGTGTGCACATACATTTCATGCACAGACTGGGCTTTTTCATGGAATACCAACAAGCTGTTCAGGGAACCTCCACATAATCCGCAGGTTGTTATTTCTCAAAAACTATAGTGATGATAAGGCATGAATCAGAATGACTCGCTGATCTGGGACGTGTGTATGGACATTACGTATGTGTGCGAAGAGGATAAAAGCAGCCCAGCAGGTTTCTGCCATGGAAATGATGCTAGGACTAATGCACACGAAATACACGAAATGTGTATAGATGATAACAATCCAACACGTTATAAAGAATCCAGGCCTAAAGGCCATTAATTATTCTATGTAGTATGTCAACAAGGGTTTACAATCATTATTTAGTAATCTATGGGTCAGGCAGGTGTATTTTTACAGTACTGCAGCATGTATAAAATTCACTTGTATGGGAGAGAGCTTCAGTACCTTTCACGGCTACTAATCAATGGACAGAGCTGTGCTTCTTCTCCAATAGAGAATAGCACAGCTTCTTCAGCCAGCTGATTGGATGGGAGTTGGACCCCCTCCCCCAGATCTGACCTATCCTAAGGATACATATTCAGTAGTAAAGTCCCAGCAAACCAATTTAAAGGGACTCTGTTTTGACAATGCTAAACTGCTAAGAGCACTAGGTAGGGACTGGACAGAGCAGGACAAACATACCTTTTTTTAGACCTTTCAGTATCAGGAGTAGTGAGAATATGAAGGTTTCTTCTGACAGATTCTGCTTCATGGTGATGTGCTGTCTGCAGTTATGTTTGTTCTGTTGTTCCAAGCCCATACCTAGTGCTGTTAGCAGTTTAGCATTGTCGGAACTGCTGACAGAGTCTTTTTAATGGTGTTGTCCACCTTTTTTTTACTATTCTAAATTTAAACTCCATGCTGTTGCACTTGCTGGGAAAAAACATACTGGTCTGCTCCCCTCTGCTCTGTTATTGCTCTGTTTCCCTGGCTAACTTCACTGGTCTTCTGGTCCCTGTGTATAAACTTCCAGATTGATGGGTTCTCATGCGCTGCTGCCAACGACTGGACACCGAATGAGAACACATAACCGCTGAGACCAGTCATTGGCTGCAGCTGAATATGTGACCTGTACAAACGGAAGTTCATAGACAGGGATCCGAGAACCAATAAAGGGAGCCGTGGAGCCCGAAAGGAGTAGCAGGCAGCAGATGAGTATGATTCTTTCTACTGGTTTAGCAGCATGGGGGTTGAAATTTAAGTCCACTGTTCGGGGATAATATAATTTGCTTTCTAATAAAACTGTTGAGATTACATGTGCTATTGTGGGAAATCTTTCAGTGGTTTGAGAAATGATTACTCTACGCAAAACAGAAGAAAATATGTACATTATCATTTCTTATATATTATGTTGTGGATCTCCAGGACCTTATTGGAATCATATTCAGATGTAAGCCTGTCAGTTGTGGTAACAGGACACTAGTGTGGTGTACTTTCATCCCTTATGGACTGATGGGAACTTAAAGGGGTTGTCCAAGTTATGGAAAAAAAATAGCACTGTAAATCTGATGGGTAGCAATATATAACTAAGTTCAGCAAGTTTTAGGCAAAAAAAATCTATATTTCCTCATTTCCCTGGTTCTCTTCTGGCCTTTGTTTACATGCAGTAATAACAATCTCTGCCCCTCCCCCCTCCCTCTTCTCTGCAAAGGCAGTGAATATAAGTGCTGTGAGTACATGTCTGCCTGCTGGGATACTCAGCAGCATGTTGTTTGTGTAGGACTACAAGTCCCAGTTGTACAATGACACTGCTGATACACACAGGAAATTCTCCCTACCTGTTCTTGTACAATTCCTCTATAGCTCCTTGCCCAGCATTTGTCTCCTCTCACTGCTGCAGCTATTTGTTGTAAAGCCTTGAGCCCTCAGTGTGTTCTGGCTGAAGGGGTTAATGTTTTATCTGAAGGAATCCAGGGAGAGAGAAGATAGCAGGAGCCCGGCAAAGAAAGGGGGCGTGGCCAGTGACGTCTTGTGTACAGACTCTTATCTGAACTCTGAGGCTTGTACACGAAACATCATAGACCAGGGAGATAAGGTGACATCACAGGTCATGTGACCCTCAGTCAACTCTGAGAAACCAGCAGCTTTAGAAACACAAAGTATATGGGAAAGTTGTTATACCTGACAAGTTAGAAACATATAAAGAACAAAAAAATAACTCGGACAACCCCTTTAATAGTACCTACGTGCAAACGTCCATATCGTTTTTTTGGCATACAAATGTGTACGTCAGATGTACAGTGCCCAGAGCTTAATGCCGATGGTTCCCACTGGGATGCCAGCTGTTCTCTGATATTACAAGAAATGCTTTAATTTCATAAGCAAAGGTTCCCTTTAAATATAACAAGAAATAGAAGAGGAAAAGTGATTGAAAGCAGGTTATTCGTTTTCCATTCTTATTTCCGTTCACTATTCATAATGAAACACAGCAAATAGACGCCCTGTGACATGCTTCCAAAATGAGCATAGATCCCTCATGTGTTTTGTACGGTATACTGCTTTCTTCTTTGTGGTGGCATCATTACTATATGCTATTTCAGTAGGATAGAATAGACCATCAGAGCTATGACTGGTTATCCAGCTACAAATATGCACAGACTAAGGGCTCATGCACATGGCCAGAAGTGTTTTGCGATCTGCAGATTGCTTATCCGCAAAACTTTTTTATTTTTTTTTAACTCCTGCAGAAATGTCCTATCCTTGTTCGCAAGAAGGAAATGTTCTATCTTTATTACAGGGATGGACTTACGGATGCCGACAGCACACAGGTGTGTGGTCCGCATCTTTTGTGGACCCTTTCAGATAAAGGAAAACCACAGAAAACGCGGATCAGATGCCGACCAAGACTCCGGCTGTGTACATCAGCCCTAAATAAAATCCTAATGAAGTAGAGATAAAAAGGAAAAACATCAAAAAGCTCCGGTTACAGGTGACTAATGGGCAAAAAGAAGATGAAAATTGCATCAGATTTTTAGTTATCAGGTATCTGCACTAAAGAAGATGTCTAATTAAAGGCAGATCGTGGCCAGCTTAATTGAGCTGTGTGCGAGAGATTGATATAACATGCTATCACTATACAGTATGTGCCGGAGTTCAGCTCTGTGATTCATCATTCAGATTGTCAGAGGAACCTACTAAATGATTTGTTTGTAATGCCAAGTGATGAATCATGGGAAGGACAGGCAGGGCTGCCCCTTTAGCCTAGGTGACACATGGTAATTCATCTGAGGTGTGTTCAGTTATATAGGCTGGAGCAGGTAAGGGATTTCCTGACAGTTGAAACGTTGCCCAGTGGACAGAATATGGCTGCTGGGTCAGAGCAGATTAAAATGATTGTGCAATACTGACTAGACTAAGGCCGCTTTCACACTGTCAGTGTTTGATCATTGGATGATCAGAGATTTCTATCAGTGGTTGTGAGCCAGAACCTGGTGCAGGTCCAAACACCTAACAGGTGAAAAACTTTCCATTTTATATCTAATATATAAAGCTGAGTGTATGTATGTGTGTGTGTATGTCCGCTAAAATAATCCGCACCGTCGCAGCTACAATCACGAAATTTGGCACACAGGTACATCAGGTGTCCGGGAAGGTTTTAGAACGGGTCTCAGCTCTCCGGGACGTACCGTTCCTGAGGTATTCCCAAAAAATGCATTAGCCAATAGGAAGCCTGGTCACATGACCCTTATAAGCAAATAGAAGCTCGCAGGCCTTTAGTCTCCACACATACAATTTCACACCAGGTTTCCAGAACAACCCAACATTTTTCTTCACTGCTGTAGGTCAGCTTTAAAGGGGCAGAGCGCTGTGGATGACACTGTTAAAGGGGTATTCCGGTTACCATAAATATAACTTATAGTTTTAGACTAACTCCTCATCAATCATTACCTAATACAGGGGTGGCCAATCTTACAGACACAAAGAGCCAGGGAAAAAAACGTATGACTACCAGGAGCCACAAGCTATACATTTGCACACAATTCACCTTATTTTTCACCCTATAAGATGGACCTAGGTTTTAGTGGAGAAAAAATAAGAAATACATTTTTTTTCATCTGATCTGAGGTCTGATGAAAAATATATCTGACCTAAAATATGATCCTCAACACAAATCCAGACTCCCAGTGTCAGACCCTCTGTGCTCAGATCTCCTCCCATGCTCAGATCAGATCCCCCCCCCCCCATGCTCAGACCAGACCCCTATGCTCAGATCAGCACCCCTCATGCTCAGATCTGAACCTCCTGTTCAGATCTGCCCCCCCATACTCAGATTAGACCCATGCTCAGATCAGACCCCCACCCCATGCTCAGATCAGATCCCCCATGTTCAGATCAGAAGCTCCCCTGCCTAGATCAGACCCTAATTCTCAGTTCTATAATTTAGAAAAATCTTCTACCTCCCCTGATTGGGCATCTGCTACACGCTTTCCAATGTGACCTGATGCGCACAATGCCAGGTGATAGCGCGAGTCTCCACATTGTTCTAACACTGTGCGCATCAGGATGTAGTGAAGTTTGAGCCTGCCTAACTGCTTCCCGGCTCCACCAAAAGAGCCACACTTGAAGAGGCAAAGAGCCGCATGTGGCTCAAGAGCCACAGGTTGGCCACCTATAACCTAATACAGGGTAAATTTCACGTAGGGAACCTCCGGCTCTCCAGCTGTTGTGAAACTACAACTCCCAGCAAGCATACTCGCTCTGCTCTTCTAAGAACTCTCATAGAAATGAATGAAGCATGCTGGGAATTGTAGTTTCACAACAGCTGGAGAGCCGGAGGTTCCCTACCCCTGACCTAATATAATGTAAATTTCACATATTTACCGTTCAGTAGTAATAAAAGATGTTTTCTTCCACTGCTATCCACTGTGTTTCCTCATAAATTACCATGGCATTGACCTGTAATTCAGGCCATCCTCAAAAGAAGGACTTAAAAGCCTGCCCCCAGGTCCCGCTAAGCCTTGCCCCTGACCCGGTCAGGCCATGCCCCCTCCCACTCTGCAGCCGAGGGGGATGGAAAAAATGAAGGTAAAAATCAACTTCTGTCAGCTGCAGGGGAGGGAGGGTGTCTTTCTCCCTGCAGCTCATGCTCAGACTGCACAGTGCTGCTGTCTGAGAGTGAGCTGTTCAAAAAGACATCCCTGTGTCCATCCAGGCCCTGCGCATGACGGAGGACAGGGAGTCTGAAAGCCAGACTGTACAGCCTCCCCCTAATGTGAAGCTGTGCCACTGGTCCCCATGAAGCCACACCCCCTAAACACGAGGACACACCCCCTGGTTCAGTGAAGACACGGTGGGTGGAGAAGCTGTCTGAGCATGAGCTACTGAAAGGATGGACATCTCTGTGTCTGTCCAGGCCCTTTGCTGGACGGTGGACAGGGAGTCTGAAAGCCAGACTGTCCAGCCTAAAACCGGACCTCTGCCTAGGGGCAGGCTGATGTTAGGGTGGCCAGATGTCCGACTTTAGGCTGGACAGTCCAGTTTTCTGGCTCCCTGTTCTCCGTCCAGCGCAGTGCCTGGAGGACGCAGGGATATCCACCCTTTCAGTAACTCACTCTCAGAGAGCTTCTCCTCCGTGTCTTCACGGAGCCAGGGGGAGTGGCCCCATGTTTAGTGGTGTGGCTTCATGGGGACCGGGGGCGCTGCTTCCACTTGGGGGAATGGCCGGTGAGGTCCGGCTTTCTGGGGTGAAGACAGCGGCCACCCTAGCTGCTGTAGAGGTCACTCTCGATATCTTTTAACGACACACACACAAACATTAACCCCTTCCCGACCGGCGCCGTACATGTACGGCGCTCGGGCGGTGCGGGGACATGACTCCCGCTCGCGGGTGCGGCGGGCGTCATGGCCGGCAAGTCTCTGCTGTTTCTAACAGCAGAGACTTGCGGCTACTTACCGCCATCGGCGGCGTCTTCCGATGGGCCTCTCTTTTCTTGGGGGCCCCGCTGAATGCTTCCGGTGGCGTCTGTACCCGGAAGCAGTTTGCTTCCGGGTGATGTACAGACGACCCGATTGGCCAATCGGGCCGTCTGTACACGTTATGAAAGCTGTAATCCTCGCTGGTGAGGATTACAGCTTTCAAAGTGCAATTCTTATTCTGGCCACTAGATGGCAGGCCAGGATAAGAAATGAGCAATCATGAGTTTTAATTCAAGATTAAAAATCAGAGATTGCTCATAGTGAAAAAATTAAAAGTACAATATATTAGCTTATATTTGAGCTTTCAAATAATAAAAAAAAATGTTAAAATATAAAAGTTTAAATCACCCCCCTTTCCGTATAATTAAAAAATAAATACCTAAATAACAATAAATATAGACATCATGGGTATCACCGTGACCGAAAACGCCCGTACTTTTAAACTAAAAAAAAAAAATTCCAACACGGTGAATTGTGTGGCGGAAAAAAGCGTCAAAATGGCGATTTGCAGTTTTTTTGTCACTTTTTTTTCTAAAAAAAATTAAATAAAAAGCGATCAAAAAGTCAGACACACCCCAGAATGGTATCAATAAAAACTTCAGATCGCCCCGCAAAAAATGAGCCCCCATACAGCTCCGTACACATAAATGCCAAAAAGTTATCGGGGTCAAGATATGACGACCAAAAAAAAACAAACAAAACAACCAACTTTATCATTTTTATATCACTATCAAAACACAAGAAAAACTATACATGTTAGGTACCGCTGGATTCGTACTGACCTGTAGAATGAAAGTAACTGGCCAGTTTTAATGAACAGCGAACACCGTAAATAAAAAACCCGGAAAACTGTAGCGGAATAGTGGTTTTTTTTGCACTTTCACCCGATTTGGAATTTTTTTCCCGCTTCCCACTACACCATATCCAATAATAAATGGTGGCGTTTGAAAGTACAACTTGTCCCGCAAAAAACAAGCCCTCATACGACTATGTGGGCAGAAAAATAAAAAAGTTATGGCTGTATGAAGGCAAGGAGCAAAAAACGAAAACGCAAAACCGAAAAAACCTCCGGGGTAGAAAGGGTTAAATAAAATAGATTAAATATACCCAACTAATATATATATATATATATATATATATATATATATATATATATATATATCTCCTTCAGCTAGTATATATATTCATTCAGATATTTTTTTAAATCAAATTTTGGTCAAGAAAAACAAAAAACAGAACTGAAATATACAAAAGGAAAAACAAAATCCCCAAATCCCTCCCTACCCATCACATAGGTGCACAATAATCCATGCTTCAGAAGACTTTTCAGCTACTATCCAAAGCAGTACATAAGGTGAGTATCCGGAGCCACAACCAAGTATTGAGTGCATTTACTGTCCATACTTGGCCAACATTTCTGTGTTTAAAAAAAAAAATACAGTTGGTGTAATATAATATTCTAATTTTCTGAGATAATGAATTTTGGGTTTTCCTTGGCTGTAAGCCATAATCATCAACATTAACAGAAATAAACACTTGAAAAGTTCACTCTGTTTGTAATGACTCCATATAATATATGTGTTTCACTTTTTGAATTGAATTACTGAAAAAAAACAACTTTTTGATGATATTCTAATTTGAGATGCACTTGTATATGCTTTCGAACGTCCCATATCCAAAAAAAGCCCTTAGAGTAACATCGTAACACCACCCAAACTATCTTTAGAGGCACATATTACACACCAGGCTATACATTATTTAGTGTCTGCGATGGGACATCCACTAACCTCTCCCGTCTCCATTACTTTGTAACATTTCATCACACTGTGCCCATATATCTTTACTATTAGGGAGCAAGATTATATTACATAATCCATTGTCCCCAAATACCCTCAAATTTCTGCAACCTTCTCCTTTTTGATAAACAAATGTTTCCAAGCGGACGAGATGTTGAACTCTCCTTTTAAATTCCTCTATGGTAGATAGGTCTGAAGCAATCCAATAGCAGGGTAGAAGCTTCAGGGCCTGGTATAGGAGACAAAAGATAGCTAGAGAATACCCAACGTTGCACATAACCCATTATACACGTCAGTATGGTAGGTTCTATATTAATCACATCTATCCAGTACCGCCTAAGTCGGTGATGGCTAACCTCTGGCACTCCAGCTGTGGTGAAACTACGACTCCCAGCATGCTCTATTCATTTCTATGGAGTTCTGAGAACAGCCAAGCAAGTGTACATCTTGGGACTTGTAGTTTTACCACAGCTGGAGTGCTGGAGGTTAGCCACCACAGGTCACAAGTCAAGGGCAATTCCACATAAGATGTATTAAATCTGCTGGTGACATCCCTTAAATTGTATAACTATATATCCCATCCTACACAACAGTTCTGGGGTCCGATATCCTCTGTGTAGCAGATATAGTTGTGAAACTCTATGCGTCTTACTAACCATCACATCTGGGAAACTGCGCAGCACCTCCATTTCTCCTCCGTCAAATCGCCCACATCAGCCTTCCATTTCTGAAATAATTTCAGAGGGTATTTTTTAAACTGTCTTTCAAGAAGACTATTGTAGTGGAGAGATATTATTCCTTTAGTACCACCATGTGAGGCTGTAAGTTCTAAGGTGACTAGCTGCAGGACCAACGGGAGATATTTTCCCCTGGGCCTGAAGGGCATGTCACACCTGTAAATACTGATATAGAGACGTTTTGGGCAAGTGGTATTCTTGTTGCAATTGCATACAGGATTTAAGAATACCATCCTAATGTAAGTGTGCTTCCCAGACAGAATTTAGGAATTTTTTTGTAGTTCAGAATACAGGTAATTAGGCCATATCGGAGTGTACACTGTATAGCCTTTCATGCGTGCAATTTCCTGAATGGAAGTGTTTCTGGAGGTTCTTAGAATTAGAGATATAAGACATTTAGTAGTGAACATGGGGGCAGAATACCTCCTTACACATGGTGCCCGATAGAGCATGGCCCAGTTTTTCTTTTTAGCTCTGTCAGAGTACTTTTTCACCTGGTGGAGATGCCAGCTGTTCCTGTTGGAAATCTCTGTATGCCTCTATGAAATCAGAAACCGGAAGAGGTATAGCAGAGACCCCAGGCATATCTATGAGGGCATATGGCTGTGTTCCTGAGCCCTAAGTGAGCATAAGGTATTAGGGTAAATTCAGCGTGTCTTGGGTACTCACCACTGCACAATGCAAAAAATACATATGACAGGAAGCCTTCTGAATGATCTGTCCCCAGTCTTGAGTTAGCTACATAGCCAAATTTTTACTGGACTTTATTGTCAGCGCCTAGTCATATAGTGGAGGTAAGCAGACGTGCTTGTATCTGCTGCTGAATTGTGTGCTATTCTACTTCTATTTGCAATGGAAATTACATGCAAGTATTTCTGTGTCCAGATGTCTGGGGCCCTTGCTGCGGGTTGTGCACCCTCGTCCTAGTGGAGCCATTTATTACAAGGTCCACTATTTCTTTGAATGGGCACAATGTAATACTGGAGTGGTGTATTAATCAATTCATATGAATCTAATTCGTTCAAAAATCAGTCTACTCAAGCAGCAAGAGTTGGGCTCTACTTCTCAAGAGACACCCTCCCTTCCCCTTGATTGACAAGGCCAGACATCTTGCCTGGTCTTTTCAATCCTGTGCCTGCGCCATTGCTTCGAGTAGCGGTGCAAGTGCTGCTTCTACCTGAGCAGTGCAGATCTTAACTATGCATGCGCTTCTTACATCTGGGTATTCCTAGAAGTGTAGTCGCACATGCACAGTCAGCATCTGCGTTGCTCAGGTAGTGGCAGTATAGCCTCTGTGCTTGCGCTACTACTCTGAGCAATGGCACAGGCGTGAGATTGACAGGACCAGGCGAGATGTCTGACCGTGTCAGTCAAGGGGCAGTCTCTTGAGCAGTAGGGCCAGTTCCTGTGACAACAGGATACACATACAGGGGTTCAGAGGAACAAACCGCAGCAGTAAGGACAACTGTTTCCTCTTAAAGAGGTTGTCCCATCAGGAGAACCCATTTTCATAAGGTCCCTTTACATGGGACAATGTACAAGTAGATTCCTTCCCGACAATCTGCTGATCGCTAGTGGAGGAGAATGGTGTATTTACATGCAGGAGTGATCGCTAATGCCATCGCTTGTCCCCATACAGACTCGTTATTTGCCGGCAGCATATCGTGTTTACACAGCAGCATTTTTCTCTTGTAAAGGACACCACAAGAAAAATGCAGTATTATAGAGATGAGCAAATCGGTGCAAATCGAATTTGTTCAAAATTCAAACTGGTTACCTCACTTCTATACTGCATTTCTCTTGTGGTGGCCTCTGCATGAGAAATGCAGCTCTTGGGCTCATGGTTTTTGTCTACATCTGATCAGCATTTTTTACGGATCCATTCACTTCAATGAAGCCGCAAAAAAGTCTGGCTGTTCTGCGGCCCTGCAAAAAAATATAAATAATAAAAATAGAACATGTCCTATTCTTGAATGTTGTGCGGACAAGGATAGGACAGTTCTACTGAGGGCAGGATGTTCCGTTCCACAAAATGCGGAACACATAGTCCTGGAATCAATTTACAGACCACAAAAACGGCAATGGCCGTGTTCATGAGCCCTTACCCTGTATTGACAGCTGATTGCCGAGGGTTTCATCACTTAGGAAAGGCGTTTTCCTGGTGGGACAGCCCCTTTAAGAGGAAATAGTTCTCCTTATGGCTGCTGTTTGTTCCTCCGAACCTGTTTATGCGGATCCTCAATTTTGTGGCTGTGTCACTTTGTCAAAGTGTATTTGTTAGTAAGTCTAGAACAAACAGCCTCCCTTGTGACCTTGTTATGAGGTACAGTACAACAGTATGAAGGTGTAATGGCCCAACCAGAGGTGTGTACAGATCTCGCTTACAGCCTCTGTTTGTTTTAAGTAGTGTGCAAGTTCCTTGTATTAAATACTGAGTTCTGTTCGTGATAAACATACTGTGAAAATGCCGCACATACGACACAGACTGGTGAAAATGAAAAGAATTTGCAGTTTTCTTTCTGTCCCCCGGGCTTTGTGAGACAATACATATTTTTTATGAAGTGGAATGTCCTTGTCTGACGCACGTAGTGATGCCTGAGTATCTCCCAAACTCCCCTGACTTGCCGAGCAGCCTCAAGGCATTTGCTCAAGTTAAAGCCGGAATACACAAAACAAATAGTTCAAAAGGTGAAATGCAGCAGAGTGGAGATTTCTTTCTAGAGATCAGGGACATGGGGTCTTTTCTCAGACGCCAATGTATTTGCAGTCATTAGTGTCCCTTCACTGTACAGTGCAGACATTGTAACAGTGGACTGAACATTTCTTAGAGGTTTGTCCGTTTGGACAGTAACACAACAAAATAATCCTGTGTTGCTGGTTTTATAGCATGGCTGTAGGAAATTCAATATCGGTGTTGTGACGTGGTTCATGATAAACTGTGACAATCTCTAAAGGCCTTCGGCCTTCTGCTTTGCTGGGACTTCACTGATTTCCTGGAAAATGGTGACCTCATTGTTTTGCACTCGGGTTTACTTGTGTAACTGTAGTGATCATGCACACATCTTACATTTCTGCTGTCAGACTCTATGAGTTAATTATGTGCAGTAAAGTAAAAAAAAATCTGCCTTCAGTTACCTTATAAGCCTGGTTCATACAGAGAAATTAATAATGACATTGTGAGAGAAGGTAGTAATAAATCAGAAGTGCAAGGTGCTGTCTAACATTGTAAAGATTAAGGCTATGATCACATCTGTGCATTCGGTCATGCTTGATTGCAAGGACAACACCACATACATGACCATTCATGATAGTTAGGGGCGTAGCTACCATGGAAGCACGGGAAGCAGCTGCTAGGGGCCCAAATTCAGGAACAGGCCTGGGAGGAGGAGCGGTGAGTATGTCCTAGCACTGCTACTCACTGCTGCCTGTCCTTCTCCAGACACCTGCAGTTTACTAAATTCTGGCAGCGCTCAGCATCAGGACGGGACATAGTGTGCATAACCTGATGCTATGCTGCATCAGTCAAGTGTAGTGCTTGCCTAGAGGCAGTGCTGCATGACGAGTGGAAGCACCTGCAGGAGGAGAGCTGAGTATTTTTTATTTTTTTTGTCTGCATTAAGGGGACCGAGGGTGGGGGTTGAGCCCCATTAAAAAATTTGCTGTGGGGTCCAGTCCACTCTAGTTACGCCACTGATGATGGTCACTGTTAGGATCTGTCATGTGATGGATCCAACACAGGGTGATGGCTCAGTTATAAATGGAGGCCTTGATGCCAGTGGGAACAGAGTCTCTGACTGATATTATATTCTGGTTTGCAAAAAGGCTTGGATAGCACTACGTCTAAAATGTGGGTTTCAGGAGATGGTTCCCAGACCAGTAAACAATAGAAAAAGAGACTTCTGTACTTCACTTATGCTATGCACTTGATAAGTTTTATTTACAGTGGAAAATCCAGTATATGGCAACTCTGAACGTTTTCGGGCCAAAAGGCCTTCATCAGAAAAACTGGAACATGTACAAAGAGGGATTTGTCTATGTCAGGGATCTCAAACTCGTGGCCCTCCAGCTGTTGCAAAACTACAACTCCCAGCATGCCCCAATAGCTGTAGGCTCTCCTGGCATGATGGAAGTTGTAGTTTTACAACAGCTGTAGGGCCACGAGTTTGAGATCTCTGGTCTATGTGATACTATGTGCATGCAAACTATAAGACAGTTGAATCAATGATTACCCAACCAGTAGAGTGGCTCCATCCAGGGTTATATAGTCATAGTTTGGTCTGAAAATGAAAAAAGATATAATTAGTAATAAAATAATTCACAGAAAAATGGACAATTCATACTCTCGGTTTAGTCCCTTAGGTTCCAATGTCTGAAGACGATGTATCCAGAATGCTTCACGGTTTTTTAAGATTCTAGCAATATTACCACCCCTCCTGGGTAATTCGATCTGTTCTAGGACCTGAAAGCGTAGCTGAGATATGTTGTGGTGTCTGGAGATGAAATGTGCCGGGATTGGTAGTAATCTGCATGGACACTTGATGACATAGACAACGTTAGAGCTGTCACACGTAAAAAAAACCCTGTATGGGAAAACTTTTACCGGTAAGGGGTTGATGACATGTTCATGACATGAGAGCACTCTGTGCACCGGAGGCAAGGGAAAGTTCCTTTGCGGCGTTTTTGTAAAAACAACTGTTTAGGAAGTCTTGAACTCGGGCCTATATCGGCTCCCATATCGGCTCCCTGTGTGCTTCGTGAGGCCACCGCTGTACAGTGATACACGTGTATCACTGTACAGCGGCGGCCTCACGAATCGCACGGCGTCATGGCAACTAATGATGCCATGCGCTTCTGCCCTCAAAAGCAGCACAGTCTGGGTTTTCATGGACCGTGCTCCACGGATGTCTGAATTAGACCTTAAGGAAGGGACAGTGTTCAGCACCTTACAGGAAGGGGGGTTATTTTGATCACTACTGTGGGATGCCTTTGTGTATAATTATGAGCATAACTGTTGCCCTATTTCTTCCAGTGTTTCTCTTTTTTCATCACGTTGTGGCAATGCACATCCACATTTTAGAAGGTTTATTATTCTATTTATCTAGCTTTTTTTACATTCTGTGTTACTATGCTGATGCCAGCTTTATGTTAGCTGAAGGCTGAGCCAATTTACACCTCGAAATACACTAAGTTGCACATGAGGCTGATAGATGCCTACTGCTGTAGCACACCTTGGATGCTTTTACGCACCTTTCTTTGAATTTGTGCCTGCTGACATCAGCGCGTGAAGCTCAGCCTGTCAAAAGAGGGGAAAAAGTGAGAAGGCCTGCTAACAAGTCTCTTCCAGCTTCGCAAGTTTTACAGGAACTGCAATCTTTTACACTCTCCTGTTTAGCACATTGAGTTACTGCAGAACTTTTTTCTTTTCAACATTTTAAAACTTTGGAAAGTAACATATACCCAGAGTTAATTACCAGTTGCTGGGTGAGAGAAGAGCAGTGTTTGTAATAGGTTTATCACAATACCAGAATTTTAACTTCGATTTCAATACCAAGTAAAGTATCACAATACTTGATACAAAATTGATACCTTGCGAAAAAACCCCACAAAAATATACAGTCTGTCTCACTCCTGCAGCTTCATTGATCCCTGTTTTCACCTCCACAGCCTGCTTGATCCCTGCACTCTCCCCGGCCCTCACCCCTGCAGCCTCCTTGATCTCTGCACTCTCCCCGGCTCTCACCCCTGCAGCCTCCTTGATCACTGCTCTCCACTAGCTCTCACCCCAGCAGCTTCCTTGATCCCTGCACTCTCCCCGGCCCTCACCCCTGCAGCCTCCTTGATCTCTGCACTCTCCCCGGCCCTCACCCCTGCAGCCTCCTTGATCCCTGCACTCTCCCCGGCCCTCACCCCTGCAGCCTCCTTGATCTCTGCACTCTCCCGGCTCTCACCCCTGCAGCCTCCTTGATCCCTGCTCTCCACCAGCTCTCACCCCAGCAGCTTCCTTGATCCATGTAGTTTTCTCAGCTCATTGAACCCTGCGCTTTCACCCCTGCAGCCTCCTTGATCCCTGTGCTCTCCTCAGCTCTCACTCCTGTAGCCTCCTTGATTGCTGCTCTCACCTCCGCAGCCTTCTTGATCTCTGCGCGCTCCCTCTGCACTCACCCCTGCAACCTTTTTGATCTCTGTTCTCTCACCCCCTCAGCTTTCTTGATCCCCCTGCAGCCTTCTCAGCTCCTGCACGTTCCCTGGCTCCACTGACAGACACGTGGACACGACACACCCATCAAAGCGAAGATCCTTGACACACGCATCATAGTGAAGACCCATGACATCCATGCACACACCAAAGTGAAGATCCATTGCACACTGCAGAACTCGCTGATCACAGCAGCCGACAATTGTCAGTGAACTCTGTACATTGGATGTAGCAGCAAGCTGGTCCTCTGCTTCACTCCTGCACTTCCTTTGCACTTCCACTCCTTCGTGGTCATGTCGTGGTCCCTCTACAGCGCCATGACTCTCCAGGCAGTACATGAACAATGGTAGTTTCTAAATGCCATGCTCAATGAACAACTGCCTGCACCAAGAATAAGAAAGGGGGCTCTGCAGACACGTGACAGCTCAGTCCTCCCAGCTCTGTCCCTCGGCACTCGCCTCGCTGCCCTTCAAGTTGGTACTGTGAGGAGCATTGGAAAGAGACACTGATTAAAAAAGAGTGGTCTCCTTTTTATTCAGTGTCCTGTGGATTTAAATTTGTCCGAGCAGTCATTTCCTAACAACAGGGACGGGTAGTGTGTGTGGGGCGGATTTTTTTACACAGTTCTAGGGCTTTTTAGCAAAAATGTAAATCAACCAATCTCGCCCATTTTTAAACTAAAAAGTCACATTTTGTTTATTGATTTTGAAATGTGTTTTATGTATTTTGTGCACATCTATGTTAAGTGTTGCTTTGAAATACACAATTGGTTTCATAAAATTTTCTGCGTATGACACAGCATGTTTACTCAGTTCTGACTTATAGGCATTAAGGGTTTCATTTATTAAGATAATAACCCCTATATCTGGCGCCGTTCTCTACAGTGTATCTACCACCGCTTTTAAATGTCAGACAGCCTCCTTGCTGTCTTACATTTAGACCATTTTCTATGCCTAAACCAGGTGTAGAAAATGATTAATGACACAGGCCTGCCAGCACCTCCGAATCCAAGGCATACCCACTTTTTTTAGACTTCGTGTGAGCAGGGAAACGTCACAAATTGCAAAGCTGGCTAGAGCACAGGTAAATGACCCCCTTAGTTGTCACACTTTGCGTTATCAGAATACCCCATTAAGTGTACTTTCTCACATAGCAGATTTCTGGCAAAAAGGTGCCCCATACATACGAAAGGGGTCGTTTCTGCATGTGAGTGAGATTCTTTCTTTTTTTTTTTTTTTTTTTTTATAAACCAAATGAGATATTTATGGCATAAATTTTTTTCCTCAAAAAATCTACAATGGAAATAGGCCACAATTACTGTAAGGCCTCATTCACATATAGGTGGATTTTCACGGACCACGGTCCATGAAAACCTGATCTGCCATCCTGCTGAGTGCAGAAGCGCATGGCATCATTGGTTGGTATGACGCCATGCGCTTTGTGCTGCCGCTGCTGTACAGTATTGCACTGGTATAGATCATAGGAGTGTATTACAGCGGTGGCGGCACAATGACGTTGTGCGCTCCTGCACTTAGCAGGACGGCAGGCTGGGTTCTAACGGACCGTGGTCCGTGAAAATGCATGTATATGTGAATGAGGCCTAACACTCAACGGCACAATGCCATCCACAACCACCAGAGCAGCTGGGCCCTTCCTGTGCACTGAACCTTGGTAAGATACGGATATATAGTAATTGTTGGATAGATATGGCCCTATCTCTTTACTGTATTGAAAGTGCCATGGGTTGTGTCAGTAAACACAAAAATATACCAAAAATAGAAATCTGGGTCCATTGCAGAAATTATAAGCTTAAAATAGGCTTCAAATTATACGGCGAGCAATCCTATTTGTACACTTGCGGTTTTGAAATAATATCTTATTTTAGAATGTTTTTAAGCAAGTCTAAGTATTTGATAGTAAATTTCCTGAGTGCCAAAGGTTAACCAGAATGTCCCACTTACACGCGAACAAAAATTTGGTTAAAGTGTATGTTAATAGCATAGAAATATTAATAATTGATATGTTTGTTTTAGAGGATGATATGACATTTCAGCATCTATTTGAGGTATACTCTGGAAAAGGCTCCTGACGTATACCTTCAGCGCAAGCCACAGTATGTCATCCATAGGCTATTATGATAAAACATAGACTGTACAGTTTATATTTCCTTCGGGAGGCTTCTGCATAGAAAAGCATGATCTGTACAATTATGATCTCCGAAGAACAGGTGCTTACACATACATGTAGATGTGATATAACAATAAAAAACCGATTGTTTTGAACGTGGTGTTACGGACAGGTTGCAAATATGTGTAGATGATAGTTGCCATCTAGATGAATTTTGAAGTATGAAAGGCTGTTTATCAACTTTACAAATTAAAGAGGTTGTCTCACTTCAGCAAATGACACTTATCATGTAGAGAAAGTTAATACAAGGCACTTACTAATGTATTGTTATTGTCCATATTGCTTCCTTTGCTGGCTTGATTCATTTTTCCATTACATTATACACTGCTCTATCCCTGGTTATGATTACCCTTCAATCCGTCAGCAGTGGTCGTGCTTGCACACTGGAAAAAAAACACCAGCCTATGTGAGCTCCCACGGTCCAGGCCAACAGCTGCATTTTTCCTATAGTGTGCAAGCATGACCACTGCTGATGGATTGCAGGGTGGTTGTAACCATGGAAACGAGCAGTGTATAATGTGATGGAAAAATGAATCCAGCCAGCAAAGGAAGCAATAAGGACAATCACAATACATTAGTAAGTGCCTTGTATTAACTTTCTCTACATGATCAGAGCCATTTGCTGAAGTGAGACAACCATTTTAACGATGATAATGGTGATTTTAATGTATGAGTGATACTCTAGCTAGGACTAACTAACACTCTTAAAGGGGTTGTTCAGCTTCCAGTATTGATGAACTATCCTCAGGATAGGTCTTCAATATCAGATCGGTGGGGGCTGACTTCCGCCGCTCCTTGCCAATCAGCTGCACTCATGTTGAAGTCAATAGCCTGATCTCCTTGATATGTTTCTTGCATAGCTATAGAAGACCTGCACTAACAAAAAGTAATAGATTATAATAATTATTAGTAAAAGACTTTCGTTCCTGTAAATATCCTCAACAGACACATAGCTTTAGTTTGGGCCATATGCATATATTGATATAGATTCTATTTATGGTTAAGTAGCTTATGTCTTGATCGAGCTTATAGCTTGAAGTCTTAAAGGGATTTTCCAGGATAGGTTATCAATATCTGATTGGTTGGGGTCCAACAGCCTGCTAATCAACTTTTTGAAGGGGGCTTCTTTATAGAGTTGTGGCCTCATCGTAGCATACCAAGTACAGTGCCTTAGATTGTATAGAGGCCATGCATGGTATTGCAGCTCACTGCAATGGGACTGAGCTACGCACGTGGCCCATGGATGTGACATTGCAAGCATAGGAGGCCGCAGCACATGGGATCAGATATTGATGATCTATCATGAAAGGACATCAATAATTGAAATAATGGAAAATCCCTTTAACCCTTTTTATCTAGAAAAATATCCAGGTTTGGAAATCTTCACGAGAGTTGCAACTTATGAGGTCGCACAAGTCTGACAAAAATGGTTAGTTGCTATGTTTGTAGAGCAGTATTTAAGCATGTAACCCTTGCCTTGTCTGCTGATCCTGTCTTTAGTTCTGTAATGATCTTCTGCAATTTATCTTGTGTATATAATACATTTAGTCCCTGATTTCCTGCCTGGAAGAGTCAAATATGAGAAATTCTGAACAAGGAATGACTGGAAAGGAACACTGAAGCCATGTAGAAACATCTATCCTCATTCCCCCTTGTGTGTTACGATTTGTGAGCTACATTTTCCACCACACCCATACCCCTTTGACATGCTGTCATGTAGAATTTGCTGTTGGATTTCATCCAGAACATTAACTAATGTTTATGTGATCTATAGTGTTGGGAAGTGGGACTGGGGATTCTTCTCCATTGTTAATGAATGGTATGTGTGAAGGTTTCAGGCAATGACTATAAGTGAAAGGAATCTTGTAATAACGTCAGTGAATGTCATTGTGAAAGGAAATCTTATTACTGGATGTTCTTATGTTTTTGTGCTTTCGCTAGTTGCCATGCAGTGCTGCTATTTCTTGTATTCCGCATTGTCCGAGGCATTTCTATCCTGTTTGCCAATTTTGGCTACACTATAGGCTGCAGCAATACAACATATTACGAGCTAGCCAGATCTAGGCGCAAACGAGTAGCCGGCAAAAAAAAATCAGTGGGGGAGATTTCTGTTTCTTTTTGAGCCAAAAACTGCCACACTGCCTTGTCTAGGAAAAGAAGTGTGGTGCAGAAAAGGGGACAGTGGCTTAAATGTGGCAACACTGCACCACAGTATAGGTGCCAAATATTCCATAACTGTCTGCATATCTCATGTTTGTATCCATCCAATAACTGTTTATCTTGTAGTCACATCTGTCCTCTAACTGGATGTATATCTCACATTCACATCTAGCACATATAACTGGTCTCACACATAAAGCAGCAACTAGACCAACCTGTTCATGTTCATTTCAATAGGGCAAGGGTGTAGTCCACGGCCAGACACCTCTAGTAGCACTTGTTTACCAGATAATAAAGGATCGGGCATGTAGAAATGTGGCTGCCTACTAAACATTAAATGGTTGGAGGATCTCTGTATCTTGCATCTTCATTATGGTCGTTGTTTTATCTTGTTGCCCTAGGCTACTTTCACACTTGTGCTTTCCCTTTCCGCTAGTAATATCCATCATAGGATCTCAATAGCGGGGGAAAAAGCTTCCATTTTGTGTCCATTCATTGTCAATGGGGACAATACTGAACTGAATGTTACAGAGCGCACCAGAATGCATTCCATTACGTTTGGTTGTGTCCCCATCACGGACAAAATATCTCTGCAAGCAATGTTTTTCTGTCCGCGATGTGGTGCGGAGCAATAGAAAACGGATCCGTCCCCTATTGACTTTCAGTGGTGTTCATGACGGATCCGTCTTGGCTAGTTTAAAGATAATACAACCGGATCCGTCCATAACGGATGCAGGCGGTCGTATTATTAGAATGGAAGCGTTTTTGCTGATTTATGGCGGATCCAGCAAAAACGCTGGCATGAAAGTAGACTTATATGGATTTTTGTGATATTTGATTTCCCTATAAAGGCCCCCTCCCACACACATTAAACTATTGTTGGCCGAACCCATTGTTTTTGGTGGGACCAGGCCGAGTATCTACTGTGTATGAGGAGTTCCCGACTCTCCCCTGACAGATGACGGGGGGGTGGGGGGGAGATAAGAATCAGGTATTTGGAATTTCATCATTCAATTCTTTTTTCTCTAAGGAGATAAGCTGGCAGATCAGCTTTCATCTTTTTCCCCATTGACAACATTAGAGTTATGGCTCTTTTTAACAAGAGTGTGGTATTTATTGAAAAAAATCATACTCAACTGCTCTATCCCTTGTTTTCTGGCACTCTGGCTTCACTTGGGAGTGTTCTGATTCTTGGCCTGTTTACTTCCGGCTGGGATACGGACTGGGTCATGTGAGCTGCTGCATCCAATGACTGGCTTCAGAAAGAACATTTCCTTAAACAGCATGTAACCCAGCAGTGACATGGCACTTGGGGGCACGTTACCACTGAGACCAGTCATTGGCTGCAGTGGCGCATAGGACCTCTATTTGTACCCCAGTCAGAAGTGAACAGTTTCAGGACCAGAACATTGCTGCATGGAGCAACAGGGAGCAGATGAGTATGATTTTTTTTTTTTTTTTTTCATTAGGTGGCAAACAGGCCATAATCCTGGAAAACCCCTTGAAGGTGGCTGTAACTCCAGCCACTTTCCAGCAAGTAAATATGTACACACAGCAGAGATTCAATGATATGGTCATCTTTCTGGGAATATCATGGTTACTGTACCTTTTGCTAGTGTCGGAGCTATGAATTGCAAATGACATCTCTCAGTGTTGCAGTATACTTGCCATTTGAACTCTGGAGTTGCCAAGCATTGGGGAATGCTACTTTAACCGCAGGGTCGGTTTTTCTCCTTATATGGCACAGCTATCTTGTACACGTTTGTTTTGTTGAAGGAAAACCATATCTTTGGCAGGCCTAGGAAGAAGGAAAGTGCAGGACAGGCCCAGCCAAAATGCACTGTACCTTTCACAGTTAATTTCTGTGTGTGGAATGTATTCTTTTGGGATATCACTGCCAATGAGTGATACTTGGACCTAGAGCTGAAGCGTGACGCATGTCTCAAGCTGAAATACGTTTGTTTCCTTAAGATTCAGTTGAGACTGATTGTCCTAATACATTCATATTATATAAGAAGAGTATATATTTGCTCTGCAAATGATGAGGCAATGAACTAGAAGGTTCTCTGTAGAGTCAATATGAGGGTGAATTCAGATACGGGATATCTACTGCTTTAGGAGATTAATAATAGAATCAGCATTTACTATGTAGGCTAGACCAACTATGACTGCCAGCACAACCCTCAGAAAACGAAAATGACGACCGCATCCTAGTGAATCATTATTTCTTTTGTTGTATCCAAGACCTATAGAAAGCAGAAACTTTTTTCCCCATTAAGTGGATGGACCAAAGACCCATCCACTTATTGGGGTTGAAACATGGTTGCTTTCTGTATGTCCTGGCTACAATGAGATAAGTCATGATATTCTAGGATTCTGTTGCCATATTCCGAGGAATTGTCTTTGGGATTTAGGATCCTCTCCCTGCACCCAATATACCTGCAAATGGTCTGGTGCAGTTGCAGTACTATATAATAACTGGCACAAACCTGACATGGAGGCAATGTGAAGTAGTCACTCTTGGATACGCTGTGGACATTCATCTACTTTTTAGTGTTCTTCTGGTCAGTACAAATATAATTGGGAGCAATCTGTCTCAATATAGGAAAATTGATAATACAGATGTAAGTATCATCTATGGAAAGCAAGTGCTTGTCATCTGTGCATATTTAGCTACTTTTTAAAGATATTTCGATCACTGGAACAACGCTTCTGTCACTTTTCTCTCATGTTTGGACCATTAATGTCAAGACATTTTTGCTTAACCCTGGATTATCGAGAATTTCCGTAATGAATCCTTATTTACTGAAACAATGTCGGAAAAGGAGATTAATTCAATATCATGCTCAATTTTACCCAATATGTAACCAATAACAATATCGGATCAGTATGGACCATAGTTGAAATGTTACCATATCAGTGTTTGCAGTAATTTTCCAAGTACGCTAACAGGCTGGATGGCTGAATCGTGTCCTAATGTAAGCATCCACATATTTTGCCAAATAATATTTGATTTTTCAACTGATGTGAAGCAAGGTGGGGTGTCATAATCAAATAGGTGTACCCATATAGATATTATCTAAATGTTATTATATGGACATCCCCATTTAAAGTGCATTGGTCATCAGGTTTGTACCTATAGTACTGGCTGACCTGTTACATGTGCGCCTGTAAATATATGCAAAAGAGCCTCTAGGAGCAACGGGGGTGTTGCGTTATACCTAAGGGCACACCTTATCACGTTGACACTGCATGGTCCTGTCAATCAAAATGCAGAGGGTGTGGCAGTTGCAGAGAGAGCAGATCCTCTAGGTGTATGGCAAAACTCTCACTGCTCCTAGAGAATCATTTGCATATATTAAAACTTCATTTTTCTCAACAATTTGGGTACATGTGAACATGGGACCAACACAGATGCCTTCAGCTGTTAAGTTTCATAGGTAGAAATCTGCTGTCAGATGCCCTTTAAGAGTCTGTAGATTGAAGGTATGCATTCTGAAATAACTGACATATACCATTGAAGGAACCCCAAAAGCATTCCATTGTATGGCCTTCAGCGGCATGCATCACCACTGATTCCCACTGGAAAAAAAATGTTGAGATGCTTCTATATTAAATAGCATAGTTGACTGTGCTATTCAATTGATTTAAAGAGGTTGTCAAGGATTAGAAACACATGGCTGCTCTTTTCCAAAAAAATATAACGCAATGCCTTGTGTGGTGTTTTTGAAAGAAAGCCATTTATTTGCAATCCTAGCCAACTCCTTTAAATAAAAAGGTATAAAGAAGCATACCTCCCATGAGTATGGCAAAATGGCATATTCTGTATATGCAGCATAACCACCTTAGTAAATATCCCCCATTATTTTTATTATTTGGTAATTATCGTGGCTATGGGAGGTGATTGCATTTTTTTTACCACACTTTTGTTTTTCTTTGTATGAAAAACATCCATTTGCCTCGTGTAAACTGCCTTTTTACCCATTTAGAAACATAGATTGTCGTTCCTGCACCATCAGGCTTCATTGAGCTTTCAATAATAAACCAAGAAAGTCACAGGAAATTCAATACCATGTCGGTTTATCTGTCAGCATGCAGTAGACAGTTTTAAGACAGCCTGTGTTTGCTTTTCCATAGTTGAAATACAGAAAACTGACTACATTCAACAGAAATATGTCTGTCTGTCTATCTATCTATCTATCTATCTATCTATCTATCCTGTCATCCGTCCATCCATACATTCATCCCCCCCCCCCCCTGTAATCACATTTTTGCTTAGTAACCTTGCCATTGCTTGGCTTAATTTAAGAGTTGTCCATGATCAGAAAACATCTAACCATTTGGGGGGTGGGGGTGGGAACGCATCCATTACTTACCTTACCACCACTCAGGGCCTCCCTTCTGGATTTTTCTTCCTTAGCTTCGAGACTACAACACATGACCACTGCAGCCTCCTACTGGCCTCAGTAGTGCACAGTTGTGCTCAGGGGTGCACCACTGAGGCCAAGGATTAGCTGCGGCTGACACATGTTCTTGTCATGAAATTATCCCTGCAGTAAAGTGAATAAAGCAAGGTGGGCAAGACCTAATGCAATGGCACTTGATCTGTTTGATTTCATAGAACCCCCTATATGCAAGTGCCACATTGAGGATTACCAAAAGACTGTTTAGTTGTCCAAAATTTTGTACATAGGAGAAATTTCAACCCACGTGCTTAGTTTATCACTTGCACATGCTAGTTACATAACAGGAGAGCAGTAACCATGCCGAGACTTGTAGTCTTGTCTTAATAGAACAAGAGTATGTGAGCAGGTTTTATTATTCTGTAAACAGTTCACTCCAATTTTTGTTATATTGTCGGCCAAGACTATGTTGGAAGGACATATCTGAGGGTTGGAGCTTATTAGGAAGAAATAATATTCCTGCATAAACATTTTCCTTATGTTTATTGCATTTAGTGTTACTACTGATCTGCTACAATGTAGTCATATCAATAAATACATGGCTGATCTCTATGTACCTCCCATTTAGAAAATAAAATTAACTAGGGCTTCCTTATTTGTTCATTTCCTGGATATATTTAATTAGCAGATTTTGTTTTAGAAAGATATTACATTTGAACCACCTGCACAATGCTGTGTTCATGCTGCGCAGTGTTTGGAAACTGTTAAAGTCTCTACAGAGGAGCTCTGTCTGTGTACAAGTCCTGGATGGTAAAATCAGAAGTACTGTACACATGTAACATATAATACTGTGAGTATTGGCACGCAGGCCAAGCATTGACTGTCATCTTTAGCAACAAGAAACCATGGTTCTTTTCATAAATATAATGCTGGAGTCAAAGATGTGATGTTGGTAAAAGCTTGGTTGGGATTCTGCAAATGTAGGTATAATATCAACTGGCCTTGTTTATCTTGAAAGTAAGTCACCAATTATCTCCAGAGAACATAAGATTTCTTGAAGATGTGCCAGTTAGGGCTCTTGCACATGAACATGTATATATTTTTCCCTGCATTTTGTGTGAGTCGGATGCGGACCCATTCACTTCAATGAACAGAAACGTGTGTTGTCTGCATCCATAGGTCCATTGGTACCCGCAAAAAAATAGAACATGTCCTATTCTTGTTTGTTTTACAGACAAGGACAGGTCTATTACAAAAATGGTTAACATTAAAAAATACTGAAGCGACAGGTACACTTAAGGAAAAAACCTGTCCAGAAAATGCTACAAATTAAAAAAGATTCATTACACACCTACACTAATCCCCCACACTGCTTTTCTAACGCTACTCCCACCTTGTCTCCCTGCTTGACATGCTGCAAATGTCAGGAAAGGCCTGCTCAGCCAATACCTGGCCTTAACAGTGACCCACCTCATCCAGTGATTGGCTTAGTGGACTTTTAATGGCATTTCTGGCATGTAAACCTGGGACAGGAATTAAAGAGCCACAGAGACCGGAGAAGTGTTGGAACAGCGATCAAGGATTGGTGGAGGTGAGTAATGCTTCTTTTTTATTTTTAAAACTGGCCATTTAAACTAAAATTCTCCCTGGAACCCCCTTTAATTTTTACTTGGTACAAATAGATGTACCATTGCTTAGAGTAAAGGTACCCACATTTTGGATATAACTTTCAAAATGACAGCTAGTGATGAAAAGTATTTACTTATCCTATTAAAAGTTTTACCTGCATCTATTCCGCGGCTCCGTGAAAAAATATAGAACATGTCTTACTCTTGTCCGCAATAGTGGACAAGAATAGGCATTTTGTATGGGGTGCCGACCATGTGTGTTCCTCAAGTTGGGGAACACACACTGGCCGGCATCCATGTTTTTGCGGATCCGCAACAACATGGCCGTCTGAACGTCCCCTTATTGTGCAAAGTTAATTAGGGAATCCTTTATCAAGTTTGATTGTTTGCCTCTTGCTTGATGCATATGACTGCATGGTCATCATGAAGTAGAAATTTACATAAGTATGTTTGAAAAAAAGCCAGATTTCCATTTCTTCATAACCTTTATCTGATATACTTACTATACAGGATGTGATGACATATACTTGAGTTCACTTGACCAAGAGTTGAGCTGCAGCACATTTGCACGGCCACTACACAGTGGATGGAGCCGTCTTCTACTGGCTCTGTCCACTGCTTTTTTTTTTTTTCTGTCACCTGATGAAAACAACTTACAGTACTTTTGGTGTTGGACCTCCGCCAATCTGATATTGGTAAACTATCCTGAGGATAGGTCATCAGTATCTACGGACTGCAAATCTCTTTTCTGGCTTATTTACACCTGAATATAGTATTCCCCTTTTTCATCAATTAATGGTTTCTTATTTTAATCATATTATCTACAGTATGCTGTAACACAGATTCCCATGCATTGACATCCTGGTGAGCTTGTGTTAATATCCAGCACCAATGTTGCCAAGCAGATCTGCAGAGAGGTAGCTCAGAACAGCAGTCATGGAGATCTTAAAGGCTTTCTGTCACCAATATTTAGCCTATTAAACAGGATGACATTTCCAATGTGCAAATGTCACCTGAGGCTAAATATGTAAGTGATTTTATTCCTAATGGCCCAGTTTTTGTGTATTTTCTACTTTTGCGGTACCCCTGCACCTAGAGGCTCCGTTTTCCCCACCTTGTAAAACGCCTACTTTGTCTTGATTGACAGGGCCAGGCAGGTCGCTCCATCTGCTGATGGCCCTGTCTACGATCCAAATCCTGCGCCTGCGCCATGCGTACTTCATTTGGCGCAGGCGCAGTGAGTGTAGCAGACTTCCTCACTGCACCTGCGCTGCCTTCTCTTCCGGGTGTACTGTGACGTAGTCATAGTCGGCGCAGGCATGGGTTTTGGATCGTAGACAGGGCCGGCAGCAGATGGAGCGAGCTGCCTGGCCCTGTCGATCAAGACAAAGTAGGCATTTTACAAGGTGGGGAAACAGCCTCTAGGTGCAGGGGTACCGCCCCCCCTTGCTCCTAGGAGGCTAATTAACATATTATAAAAGTAGAAAATACACAAAAACGGGGCCATTAGGAATAAAATCACTTACATATTTAGCCTCAGGTGACATTTGCACATTGGAAATGTCATCCTGTTTAATAGGCTAAATATTGGTGACAGAAAGCCTTTAAACAGACTTTTTCTGATGATCAGTGGCAGGTTGCTCTCTCCTCTATCTCAAAATTTTCAAAATGTACCTCTCACCTCCAGACACATAGAAAAGTCTTTTATAGATGGTACTATACCCCGACTCGCCTTTCTCAAATCTTTCCAGGGACATCTAATATGTGCTGGAGGTGCGGAAGTGGAGAAGGAACTTACCTTCACATGTGGTTGGAATGCAGATATATTAAAGGAATTTGGGTTCAGTCATTCTAGATACTATCCAAATTATGTCAATTCCCAATCAATCCAGATCCGGCTTTGGCTCTTCTTTCATTAGGTATTGATCATTTTTCCTTTTTACACACTACAGTTATTTCCCACATATGTATAGCAGTAAGGCAAAAAATTGCAGCTCACTGGAAAAAGAATGCACCTTTGCACATCTCTACTGTTATTCAATCTGTGAATGAACAGTGTTGGTATGAGAGAATGTCTGCTTCAGCTTTCCATCGTATCAGTAAACATTGTTCTAGATGGGACTTATGGACTTCATCTGTTTTCTACAAACCACTCTGCTGATTTAATATGTTGCTTCATTCTGGTTCTTCTGATAACCTAAAGTAACTTCACACATGCACAAGACCTGCATATTATTCGTACTAAAATGTCTCTATACCACTTTATATCGACTGTCATGCTGTAGATGACTACCCAATTTTTATTTGATATGATCTAACCCTCTATATTTGTTCAGTAATTTATATATTTTGTTTTCTTTTGTTGTTATATATAACAATGTAAATTCATACCATGTCTATATCGCTGATTGAATATTTCTTTTTGTAAATGGTATCTTAATAAAAAATGTTTCAAAATAAAGGAAGAAATCAGTGGATAATTGTTTTTTCCTCTTTCTTGATACATATCGTTGCATTACCATGGTCTATAAATTTACATGAATTTGTTTGAGAGACGAGCTTCCTCTGTAATTGAAAAGATACATGCCTTTTCTTTTACTAGATTGTTAGGCATTGCCATGTGATTTTTGCTAACTGGTCAGTGGGTTACTTATTGTGGGCCTGTGCACTTTGCGTAAAGGGATTGTGTCACGAGAAGTATTCTACATTTTTCAAACCAGCAGCTGGATCTGAATACTTTTGTGATGGCATGTAATTAAAAGTTTAGTGTAGCCTCTGAGCTATTCAATAAAATGTATCTCTATAGCGCCACCTGCTGCTTGTTCTTTTCCTTATGTTTCCATCCAAATCGCTGAGGTGGTCTGATCTGAATCGGATCATTTAATGCGCCGATGCTCTCCTTTGTCCTGCGCTGAATCGTGCGTTTTTTTGGGGGGAGATCCAATGACTCTCCATAGGGACTGCTAGGCAGAGGCTTCCGCTCAGCAGTGAGCCCAGTGACCTCACCGGTATGAATGGGCGGGCTTTAGCACTGTCCTAGCCTGTAAAAAATGCCATTGGAGCTAGTGGCATCACCGGGAACACTGCTGGGTGGCAGCCTCCGTCTAGCAGTGTACCAAAGTAAACAAAAAAGCAAGGGAGAGCATTGGAGTATGAAATGCTCATGTCAGGGAAGCTGGAGGGGTGAGGATCGGATATGTCGGGGTTCAGCTCTGAACCTGGACAACCCTTTTAATGTGTAGCTGCCATCTCGGAAAAGGACATTCAGGAACATTCTTGCAGGGATAAAAACGTCCAGATGTAAGAGGGTTTTGGGCGGTCTGGAACAGGTTAACAATATTCCATAGAACTAGGTAAATTATTCATTCTGTGTTAGGGTTAAGTCTCTTTGAAGCAAGTATTGAGCGGTTTGTTTGCGACTTTATGCCACCTAAACCATAAGTAATCATGTACTTAAAGAAGTGCTTAGCCACTAGAGACCTCTGTTTACAATGGCAGATTTGCAGTATAAAACTGGAATTGCACCAATATACCTTTAATCAGGTGACTGACATACCATTAACCTCTCAAATCACCAAGCTAAGAATATACATTTGGAACATATCTTAGAAAATAATGAAATTTAATTTAGAACACTTTAGAGAATACAGTTGTATGGAATATGTTTACTTTGGCATGGTTGTGCTCTTAAATTGATTCCTCTGCAGTAGTTGTGGATTCCAGCAAAGGGAAGGAATTCCAATTGTTTTTTTTTTGTTTTTTTTTTTAAATCAGATAGTTTTTATTACTACGTTTTTTGAAAAATAAACATGTAAAAAGAAAAACGTGCATGTTATCGTTATTACAGTTATTCAATTCCAATTGTTAAAAGAGCATTCCTGTCTAAGCACTTAGGGGGATTTTTATAAAGGCTGACATTTTTTTCTCTCGGTCTGGATTCCCCCAGCGCAGTGGGAGGATGTGACAGTTATGTGGATACGGACGCCTCCTAGCTGCCGTAGATTTCTGTCTTTATTCACGCCAGAAAACTGGTGTGAATAAAAATAAATGTGCGGGACCTGCTGTTCCGTCCTCGCCATGCCTCTTTTTCTCTCTACTTCAGAAAAGTGTCATGATGGGGGGGAAGGTCGCAATTTTTGCTGAAATAGTGTGCAACAAAATCTGCAACTTTTTAATGCCACGTATAGCATAGTAAATGTCCCCCTTAGTTTTTATATGCTTCAATATAGCTCCAGTTTAAAATGCCACATCACAATTTTTTAAATTCACTGCTCATTAGCTGGTCAAATTCTAGGCATGAAAAAATACTTGTATATTACACTTTCATCGAACTCCAGAAATCTGTAACAGGGCTCACTGTCTGAGTAACTGGGTACCATTTACATAGAGGATGGTCATTCTTTCTGTGTTAATAGGTTTACCTTCTAGAAGAATCATTACTTTTATGCGGTTGGTTATAATATGCTTTGGAGTTAAGTGTGCAGTGGCTTGTGTTAGAAGTAAATGGAATATATAGTTATTTCTGTGACCAACGATGCTATGAATATTGTATGATAACTTAAAAAAAAAGTAATAACTGCAGGTTTGGATAGAGCCACTGATCTTTACAATACATATAAAAATGTGGAATAAAAGAAGATACAGTATCTGCTCTGTGAAATGGCCCAGGGTTTCAAGTGTTGCCCAAAAAATAAATGACCTATTTCTGTAGGCCACCTAAGTACCACCAGGTCAAGTCCCAAGTCCCATAAGATCATCTTTAAAAGGGAGCCTGTTACCACCAACATGTCATTATACAGCTGAGCATACTAAGCATGCCCATATCAAATTAGATGTTTGACCATACTAGCTGCTTTAGCATTAGGTACTATAAAAAAAAGCTTATAAATTTACCCTGTATAAATCTGGAGATGAGTCTGGCAGCATCGGGCACACTGTGCAGTGAATTGAGGTGTACGGTCCTCAGCTTCATCTTTCCAATCATGTTGGTTAATTTATACATTTTAACCTAATTCTGGAACAGCTAGTTTTGTATAGAAAGTGAAAACTCAGCTCCATAATAAAATGCCGTTCATTCAGTAGCCCCAAAAGGTTCCTTTTAAACAGTCAGACAGAAAAATAAGTATATACAGTATTCACTGTTCAAATTAAATCTCTAATTATGTCAAAATTGCTTACTGACACCATAATGCAACTCGCATGGCAGAAATTCAAGAATTGGGATGTGCACATCATGCTAGGCGCTCATCATCCACCGTTGTAAATAAGCAATGGATAGAAACTCCATTACTTAGTGCACTACCCCTTTATTAGCAGTGATAATGTTTAAAAATAAGAAAATCCGTAGTCACCACTCTATACCAACACTGCCTGGTTTCCCATCGCTCTCTGCTTCCTGGGGCAGCAATGAAAACCAGTAATTCAGTGTACAGATTTAGTATATTTTTTACAAAATAAATAAAATGAGCATACATTGTATAGTTATGACCACATGTGCTATGATTGACATATAGAAAATAGGATGTATTACAGTATCTTGAAAAAGTATTCATACCCCTTGAACTTTTCCACATTTTTTCATGTTACACCCAAAAACTTAAATGTATTTTACAGCAATTTTATTTGATTGACCAACTCAAAGTAGCAAGTATGTGTGAAGTGAATAGAAAATGATACATGGTTTTCAAAATTTTTAATATATAAAAAATCGGAAAAGTGTGGTGTGCATTTGCATTCAGCCCCCTGTACTCCTGATTGCCTTCAGAAGTCACCCAATTAGTAAACAGAGTCCACCTGTGTATAATTTATTCTCAGTATAACCACAGTTGTTCTGTGAAGGCTTCAGAGGTTTGTTAGTGAACATTAGTGACCAAACAGCATCATGAAAACCATTGAACACACCAGACTGGGCAGGGATAAAGTTGTGGAGAAGTGTAAATCAGAGTTGGATTACAACAAAAAATCCCAATCTATGAACCTCTCATGGAGCACTGTTCAATCAATCACTCGAAAATGAAAGGATTATCGCACAACTGAAAACCTACAAAGACATGGCTGTCCACCTAAACTGACACCCCAGGCAAGGAGAGCACTGATTAGAAAGGCAGCCAAGAGGCCTATGGTCACTCTGAAGGAACTGCAGAGATCCACTGCTTAGGTGGGAGAATCTGTCCACAGGACAACTGTTAGTCATGTAGTCCAGAAATGTGGCCTTTATGGAAGAGTGGCAAGAAGATGAATGGACCACCTTAAATAGAGGGCAATCCTGGAGGAAAACCTGTTATAGGCTCAAAAGATTGATAATAGGGTGGAGGTTCACCTTCCAGCAGGACAATAACCCTAAACATACAGCCAGAGCTACAGTGGAATAGCATATAGCTCAAAGCATATTCATGTGTTACAATGGCTTAGTCAAAGTCCAAACCTAAATCCCATTGAGAATCTGTGGCAAGACTTGAAAATTGCTGTTCACAGATGTTCTCCATCCAATCTGACTGAGCTGGAGCTATTTTACAAAGAATAATGGGCAAAAATCTCAGCTTCTTAATGTGCAAAGCTGGTTTATAGACATCCCAAAAGTCTAGCAGCTGTAATTGCAGTGAAATGGGGTCCTACAAAGTGTTGACTCAGGTGGGCCAAATACAGATGCACGCCATACTTTTCAGATTTTTATTTATTCAAAATTTTAAAAACCATGTTTCATTTTCTATTCACCTCACATATACTTGCCACTTTGTGTGAATCACATGAAATCCCAATAAAATATATTTGTTTGTGGGTATAACGTTAAGAAAGGCAATGTAAAAGTAGAAGAAAAGATATGTAGAACACTGGTTATTTCCTCGTTGAAAGTTTTCACATTTGAGCACAGATTATATTCTCTGACTGTATCAGTTTGTGTCCAAATCTTTTTTTTTTTCGTTCAGCCTTCAAAACTCCTTGAAAACCCTGCTCTGTTTCTCCTAGAAATCATATATATTTTGATTTTTGGAATTATGCACCAACTTCCTCATTATGTTGGGTCAAACAAGGGTAATCACTTTAGTAATTTGCTGAGGTTTCAGTTCTTGGGAACTCCCTGTCCAGATAAGATGATAACACAATACAATTGAAAAGTGTTTGAGAAGTAGCTTAGGCTACTTTCACACTAGCGTTTTAAAATTCCGGTATTGAGTTCCGTCATAGGGGCTCAATACCGGAATAAAACGCTTCAGTTTTGTCCCCATTCATTGTCAATGGGGACAAAACTGAACTGAAGACAACGGAATGCTCCTGAAAGCATTCCGTTCCGTCTTCAGACCGGAGAACAAACCGCAGCATGCTGCGGTTTGCTCTCCGGTCCAGGGATCCGCACCAAGACGGATCTGGAATGACCCCCAATGCAAGTCAATGGGGACGGATCCGTTTGGTGTGGACACACCAGTAATCCGGATCTGTCCTCCATTGATTTGCAATGGGGGATCATTCCGGATCCGGCTACAGAGCTAGACATATACATACATACATACATACATACATACATACACACATACACACATACACACATACATACTCACATACTCCAGGGACGCCAGCAGCATGGCTTCACGCGCCTCCTGCGCGCAGCTATGACGTTTCCCCACTGCGCCCAGCAGAGGGCGCTGTGGGGGATCGTCATCCCTGCGAGCAGGAGGCGCGTGAAGACGTTCTGCCGGCGTCCCTGGAGTATGTGAGTGTGTATATATGTATGTCTGTATGTGTGTATGTCTGTATGTCTGTGTCTTGTTCCATGTTAACATGTGTGGGGCCGGAGCGCTGCTCCGGCTCCACACATGTATCAGCGTTAGCACGGATCCGTTGGCACCCTTCAGGTGCCGGATCCGTGCTAACGCTAGTGTGAAAGAGGCCTTAGAAGCCATGTCTGGTTATCGACCTCTCACCCTATTGGATCACGTGTGCCTGATTTCTAGGGGTGGAAAGCTTATATTTTTTACTTGCAGAGTTCATTACAGTGTCTATAGAACATATACCATTTAAATTATTAAATGCTGAATTATTAATTACGACATGTAATACTAAATTATTACATTATTATTATTGAATTAATTAAATGCAAAACAACTTTTCTACTACATAAACAGCAGTCCCACCTAGAAAATATGCATAGGCTTTTCCGCTGTCTAGTGGCCATGCCTGCATAATACAGCTAAGATCTTGAAACAGAAGGCTCCATCCACCATAGAGTAGCCATACTGGTGTACTGGAGCTCATCTCCCATTCACTTGAATGGAAGCTGAGCAGCAGTGCCTATCCTGACACAGCCACTACACAGTGATTGAGCCTTCGGCATCTGTTTCCGTCCATTGTTTTCTTTCCAGCGTCTGCTGAAAATAGCTGATCGGTAGGGAGTCTGATCCCAACCAATTTAATATTGATGACTTATCCTAAGGCTAGGTTTTCAGTTTCTACAGACTGGAAATCCCCTTTCAGGCTTATTTACCTGTGAATATGGTATTCCTCTTTTTCATCAATTCACAGTTTCTTATTTTAATCATATTAACTGCACTGTAACTCACATCCTTGTGCACTGGCATCCTGGTGAGCTTGTGTTAATATCCAGCAGTCAATCTTGACAGACAGATCTGCAGAGAGGTGGCATACAGTAGAAGAGCAGTAAATATTTCAAATTAAAGGAAGAAAACAGTTGATATATTGTAAATCACTAATATGGTAGGCCATTCTACAAAATGATTTCTTTTGAGTCAGACTGGGGATCCTTGGGCCCTCCAAAGAAAATGTTTCCAGGGCTCTAACCCGTATATTATCAGTTATATAGAAATAGGCCTTACTGGCAAGTGATTATCTCCAAAGTCATCTCCTCTTTTTTTTTTCTTGGGTATTTGGAACCCATTTTTATATCTTTATTTAGTTATTTATTTTTATTGATATCAAAGATTTATTTTCGTATTTTATGTTTTCTTATTTTACATCATGGCCTCAGTAATTATAACTAAAGTTTTAGAAGAAAATATCTTTGTATTGTATTCACTGGTTTACTCTTTAGTGCTGTGCTTGTTTCCATAACACCGTGGTTTTCCAAGGACACTTCTATATTTTCAGGTCATCCGCCAGGCCGGTGAAACCACTGTCCTCATCTCCTTCTGCTAATATTGATTTTTGGTATTTTATAGTTACTATGTTTTGTATTATTGCTTTGGAACAATTATTTCTTTTTCCACAATAACAAACTATATAATATGAAATTTGTAGTTTACTATTTGAATGCACTACACTACCTGTAAAATGTATGTTTCACTACTGATAGAAACCTATGCACATAAAGGGTGAATGTAATTCTTAGAAAATTGCCTGATCAGAAGGGGCGAATAGTGACAAATTGAATTATTTTGCTTTTAATAATTGAATATATACAGATCATAAAACACTGTAAATTATATGTATACAATGCCTATTAATGTACTTTAAAAATTTTAGGCTGTGTTAACATTCCCGTTTTTGTCCCACGTTTAATGTTATGTACATTCCTGATGTATACGTTGAATGGATTCCTCTTATGGATGCCATACATTGGCATCTATTTTCAAGCATACGGTTCCATTGTAAAAAATAATAAAAAAAAATATTTAGCATGTCTATTTTTTTCCTGGACTACACAGGATGGAAAAGTGTAGTGTAATATTCTTTTGCATCATTTTTTAAAATCTGAAACAAAAACTATTATGAACAACCCCTAAGATGTTTCGCAGTATTTTATGTTTCGACTAATATGATTTCATTAAGCTGTCTGCACTACTGAGACATTCTGATGACCGCATCTCCTCTTTTGATTTCATGTACTTTCGGACACTGATGTGAATGATAATTTGAATTCTCACAAGACAATACTATACTTGACATATTTTATAACAGGATATGTCATCCGGATCGCTCAATAGAGCAGTCTAAAGCTGCCAATACGCCTGTCACGCTCTGGTGTGGGGGGAAAAGCCACACCGAGCGTATGAGGGATGGGAACAGACAAAACCAGGGAACCGGTCACCTCCTGCAGGGGACCCTGAGACTAGGCCCTGGCTGACTACCAGTATGAACAAGCCTGGGTGGTAGGAAAGTTCATACACAGGAACCTAATCTAAATGCACCCTAGAAAACCCTGCAGTCTAGTGACACAAGAGAGTAAACCCGTTCCTCCAAGCGTAAGGAGGAACAGGAGACTCCAAAAGGAAAACAACAAAAGGAACAGAAGAAACTTAATTTAAGCAGATATCTCAGCCGAGATCCACACCACTCTCAACCAGGTAAGCAGAAGATATAAACCGCAAGGGATACTGGGAGAGGAAGGGGTAAATAGGAGAAAGCTAATTGCCAAGCGGCAACAGCTGAGGGGAAGGGGTGTGGTGAACAGCACCCAAACAAAGGGAATAGCCTGTCAAATATGTCACTTAGAAAGCCGCGCAGAACGTCTGATTCCAGACGCAAGCCTACTCGTGACAACGCCTTGGGTTGTTTGTTGGGCTGACTTACCAGTTCCCCTATACACATGCATACTTGGTTTGAGAAAACATGCATGTTTTTGTCAATGGGGGTCTCTTGCTAGACTCTTCTGGTAATGGCTTACCTCCTGCGAAAACACTGCTGGAAAGTCTGTTCAAACCCATACACATGAGGGAGTCAACTATAATTATTATAATTATTAGTGGGGGTGGCCAACACTTTTCTAACATGTATACTACTTGTGGAAGAACACAGATTTTTTTCTAACCCTGGAGAACTCTGTTAAAGATTCCATATCTCATATGACCATATCTCAGTATTGAAGTAATAAATTAATAGATAATTGTGATGTTACTTAATGTGGTTGGCCACTTTTTACATAAACTTGTAAAAGAGTCATAAACTGTAATCTTTCATACATGTTTTAGTACTGTACTGAAGGCCTCCCCGGCTGTCTCCATATGGACGATGCAAGCACAGCAGACTGGAATCTTCTGCGTCAATAGGATGCAAGATGGTGACAGTCACGTGACTTTAAATGCTTTACAAGGCCTTTTTATATTTTTCTGGTAGGTGTCCTTTAGGCCTACTGTGACACAACAAAACATGAAACAATTCAAAGGAGTTGGGGGATAGGATAGTGTTGGTAGGTGCTATATGTCTAAAAAAAAAGTTAACAATAAAAAGCTCAATAAATTCTTTAGGGTTTCTGCAGAAGTACAGATTTTATGGGGTTTACATAGGTTTATGTTGCACATCTAAAATGGGCTGGTGGAAAAATGTGACTTTCACATATCACAATTTTATTATGACAACTGCTATTTCCTGTTGAATCAGACACTGGCTATAGACCAGTCTTGGTCAAAATACTACAAATACTACTTTGTAGATTATTTATAGCTATGGTTCAGCTGGGGTATTTATGGAGAAAAAAAGTGACTTTAGGACAGTGATGTGCCAGTTTTTGAAGCTTAAAAAAAGTTAAAGTGTTTGTTTTTATCCAAACTAAGCATTCTGTCTATAAACTAAACATGCCTACATAATGATCAGCTAATGATCTCCAGGAAAATGGGAATTTGATGTAGCTGCTGGAGTAGTAAGTCTTTGTTCACATCTGTGTTGCTAACTCCTTTATTCTGCTCTGTTATAGGAGCAAAACAAACGAAAAAGCAGGACCTCTAGGTCCGTTTAATGACAAAAATGGTGCCCATCAGACTCCATTGACTATAATAGGATCTGGCAGGTCCATCATGGGGTCTGTTACTTTATCTGACAAAATAGCACAGGCATTTTTTATTGGAATCTGAGAGAAAGAGACTTCTATGGTGAGTTTCAAGGCTCCTTGTTGGAACTAATATTTTTAAGCTATTCATTGGCCAGATATATACTCTGGAAAAGCTTTACATAAAATTTATCAACAGACTGTTTCTACTGATACTTGACAGCAGGAGATTTACTGTAGGTCATGTGTCTTGGATATATGAATGTCAAGAACATAAGGCTGATTACTGATCACCTTTATAACTGATGCTTCTGACATATTATCTGTTGTTATCTGGTGCATCATTGGATTTTTTGTTTTTTTTTCCGTTGAACTCAACCCTTTCTGTACACCTTGTCCTTGCAGTATAACTGTTTGCGTTGTGGGATTGAACTGTATGAATACATCACCTCATGTTTGCCTATCTAATAATAATATATTTCTGCCAAGTAACCTATTCATTACTAGTTTTCAGTTTTCTTGGAAAATTATCTGCCGTAAATTGAAGTTCTCTTTGTGGACGTCACTATTAGTATACAGTTTGTGTGGGATGGCATATATTGTGGACACTTACAACAGATTGCTCTATAACTTTAAAGCCAGCCATACATATGTGACTAAAATTGGCCAAAATGGCCGATTTTAGCCAGTTTGACCGACCATCATTTGTAAATGAGTACAAATGATCAATTACAATGGCTGATGGCGGTCGTTTGTTTGCTGAAAATGTGGTTGGCCAAGTTGGAAAATTTCTGCAATGGTCAATTGAACTATCTGGCCAGCTAGTTTAGTCTGGCATATTTCCATTTGGATATTTGTACGAATGATCCCATGGATGACTGCATTGTGGCCGATTTATTGTTTCGTATATGGCCATCTAAAGACGGAGCTTAGGAGTATCACTGTGCCCCTCCTATGTGACTGGGTTCAAAGGTCATATGACTTTTCTTCATCTCATCTCCAATCTTTCCTCCTATTACAGATCATGGATGCAGATATCATTGTAGAAATTGGAAACTTTTTGCAGTCAGCACTAAAGCAGTGGCCACTATGTGCCAATAACTTCTCCTATAACAACTACACATCATAATAACCGTTAAACACCAAATACTGAACGGAAAACTACAAAATCATATCAAATATATACACAAATATTAAAGGGGTTCTCCGGGAATTAAGAAAATGAAAATACTTCAGTATTACTTTATTATAAATATATTCTCAAATACCTTTATTTTTTTATTATAAGTATTTTCCTTTTCTTAATTCCCGGAGAAACCCTTTAATGTATATTGGATTTTTTCCTGTTTTTAGGCCATTGGCTCCTGTACTGCTCTTATATTGCCACATGTCTTGTGCAGTAGATAACTGCTCCACATGTTATGGCCATAGGTAAATGTTTAAAAGTTCCGTAAAAGGAAATGTGAAGCAATGGACTGAAGTGGCGACTTAAGGCTGAAGTACAATATGCCTTTTTATTGGAGTAGTGTGGTTATTGCAAGAGGAATGTGCTTTCCCTGTTAACAATGGTGTAATTATCTGTAGTATCTTTATTGCTTCATCTAAGGGGCAATGACTGGAAAATCCCTAATCTATTGCATAACCAAAAGTAAACACACGCCTAATGGTAAGAGTTAGCAGTCGGGGCACTCCCCTTGCTTTTGCTTCCCTTGGCTTCTGATCTGACTTTTGGACATTTCTCAATTACTTTTAAAAGTTTAAAGTGAAACCACCACATTAACTGTGCTTCTTTGATTATTTATGCTTTGTGTATTAAAGTTGATTATTTGTGCAGTCGAAGAGTCAGCTTCTTCTATTTCTATTGCTCTAGGAAATCTCCACAATTGCATACGTATATATTGCAGCAATGATGCGTCTTGTAGGATGCAAATTATGGCTTCAAATTTAATGTTCAATTGGCAAATTGTTCATATTGAATTATTTGAATGGACCTGAGAACTGGACATAGGCATATAATATATTTGGTAACTGTCGGTGGATACAGCTATGTCCAGTGACCCCACCGTAGATAGGCCAATTTCCATTAACCAAATTTACATGTACATTCTATATTGGGAGCAGCGATAACTGGTATCTTCTGGTGGCACTTTATACCAAGGTTAAATAGGGTCAGAGGGGTTGAAATCAACCTTTTACATTCCTAGTTTGGTTCATGCTCCTCTGATCACTAATAAGATAAGAACGTCCGCTGTTTCTGCCAAAGCTGTTGGTATCCCCCAACCAAAATCTTATTTTAGTTAAAGTGGTTTCAAAAATTGACTAGATAATGCACCTCTGCTATGACTAGGATCTCATTAGATTGAAATATGTAAGAGGTTTTCATGGAGGTGGATGTCAACTGTTGTATTTCTGTAATAAAGCATTGAAGATCACTGATTTATATTCAGAGTGCCCAAGATCCTTTATTATAAAATGCAGCTTTAAGAGTAATTCTGCCACAGAAAAATCTGTTCTGTAAGTCTGAATGGTGTGGTTTCTGCAGGTAGGCACGTGCAACCCCTAACAGTTCATTTTTTTGGTCATATGGACCAATAAAATTTTGCTACAAGGAATCTGTTGCTTGTTTTACAGTCATCTGTACAAGCTGATTTATGAACACCAAGTTTATGTATGTACAGTATATACCACATACTACGAGGATATAGACACTGTCCTCACTGTCTTACTTTATGTAACCGACTGTCAATGCTAATGTTACTACTACTCTTTGTGGGAGAGCATTATGTTAAGCTACACAGTGATGAACAGAACTTCTGGTAAAGAATGAGAATGAACCGCTTAAGAAATGGTGTGTACACACCTATGACTGACATTTGTTTTTACTGTATTCACACTTGTGTCCATGGTACTTTCAATCCAGTCACCAGTGTATGTTTACTTTCCAGCTGCCTGTACATTTCTTGGAAATATAAAGAAGGATTCCCCAGAATTCACGACTGGCTGTTACTATGACCTGCAAGACTTCTAGGCTGCTTGGATATCTTGAGGCTGAAGAATATTTCACCTAAACCAGTAAGTACATTTATTATAGCTAACCAATGTCTTAAAAAAATAATGTTCAGGAACAGATGGAATGTTAAAAGGAATTTTGTTAGGACCACATGGAGCTGGAGTATGTTATAAATGTTGCAGGTTATTTAAAAGGATGTTACGGCTGCCACTGCTCGACTCTCTGGTTCCAGGTTTCTGTGCTCTATGGTGCAGACCAATCTCCTGTTCTCGGCAGGCCCCATAGCCAGGGTTGCTCTATCTCTCCACGTAGGCTTCCTCTACTCATACAGTGCCCTCTCTACAACTCTTAAACGACTTCTAATCTACTGCGGTTTATGGCTGGCTACATCTGGGTACTTAGGGCACATTCCCTGTGCCTGACCAATAGTTATCCCAGCTTTTTACTATCCTGCGAAGGCATGCTGTTTGTATTTTCTGCCCATGTACCAACTTTGTGCCTGTTTCCTTCAGGGCTGTGGAGTCGGTAAGTGAAAGCCCCGACTCCAACTCCAACTCCTCTATTTCCCCTGACTCCGACTCCGACTCCCGACTCCCAATCCGACTCCGACTCCCTCATACATGGCGCATGTTTAAGTGATAACTTTTAACAAACTTTGCATAAATCAATAGTACAGATATTTTTGTAATATATGTTTTACTAGATATCTTTACTCTGAACTTTCAGTATCAGGCTTCTTTGAGTACATCTCACTAAGGGTCTGATGTATAAAAACTGTCTAGGTCTAAGACTTTCAAAGTTGCCCATAGCAACCAATCAGAGCTCCCCAACAAAGAAATTTCTACACCTAGACAGTTTTCATACATAAGGCCCTAGGTGTTTTACATCAGAGGAAAAGCAAACTAAGACATAAAGCATACAGAGAGAACATGCTCTGGACAATTGATTTATGCACAGTTTATTGAAAGTTTAGATATACTAAGAAGTACTTGCCTTAAAGGGGTTTTCTCAGCCGTTGATTCACTGGCTGACAGGCAGTTTGCACTCAACCTGTCTCCTCAGGCTGTGGGTGGGTCTCCAGCAGTTATTAGCATATATTAACTTACTCTGATAGAGCAGGAGATTGTGATCTCTAACACAATTACAGGTAAAGCTTCTCAGTCCTCACAACACATTTTGCTTACTGCAGGTAATCGCTCAGAGCTCAGTCCCATCATTCAGTGGGGGTGAGGTCACTCCTGCTCTCAGCCAATCAGATAACAGTCTTTCTGGTCTGCAGGTTACCATAGAAACCTGTGTACAGTGAGAGACCTGCTGAACTGTCTATATTTCATGACTGACCAAGGTATTTAGAAAATGTCTTCTTTTAACTGTCCCTTTATGATGAAAGCTAACCTTTGTAACTAGTGAGAAAACCTCTTTAATCCTGTTTTCTCCAGCAGATTTGAGATGAGTGCAGCCATTCCTTTCCAGTGCCTTTTTCCTCTGATCTGTAGCGGAGGAGCTTCACTTCTGAGCATCTACATAAAGGGCGGCACATAGTCATCTCAACTGAAAGCCTAGATCCTTAGTTCAGGAATAGAAAAGACATTTATAGGACATTTCATCATTTTCCCAAATTATGAAAATATATTCAGCACATACTGCATTGAACTAACTGTACCAACTTATTATATATTGGTGGAGTCGGTCCATTTTATACCGACTCCACCAAAATGGACACCGACTACGACTCCACGACTCCAACTCCACAGCCCTGGTTTCCTTCATTGTGACTCTCCACTTACTGACCTGACTTGTGTCAGACCTCCGTATTGACCCTTCGCTGCCAACCCTGACATTGGACTGATCACTATGCTGCATGTACTCTGCCTGTCCCTGTTTACTATTTTGCCTGACCTCTTGGTGCTATGCATCAGTATCTGTTGACTCTAATGGTCAGCTGTCAGTCATACAGAGACTACTCCAGGAGGTAGCAGCCTAGTGGTTCCCCAGCAGTGAAGTTCAGATCCTTGTACAGGTGTTAAAGGGTGGAAACCAGAGGACTGTCAGGATAACACCATTAGGAGCAGCCCAAATTCAGATCTGTTGCTTGACACAGTGGTTCCACACCCGCTGCCATAACAACTGTTAAAATAAGCAAATCATAATGTGTCAGGCTGGGTCCACACCATGTTTGGACATTACATTTGTTTGGAATAACTATATACTTTTGTACATATAGTTGTATCGAAAAGGATGGGTGGATTGGAAACAAGATGAGGGTGGGATATTAAAGAGGACCTTTCACCACTCCTGACATGCATGTTTTAATAGCTTCATGCATTCCCCATGTAATAACAATTCTGGAACATCTATTCTTATGTCTGTATGCTGTGCCATTCCTTTATTATTTGCACTATGTTATGAATGAATTGCTATTTGTCTTCAGTAAGGGTACAGAGGGGAGGTAACAAGTAGGGGGTGTGTATCTGCACAGACTGACTCTAGCCAATCAGTGCTGCAATGTTCAGACTGTGCAGGGACACACCCCCAACTTGTTACCTCCCCCTGTTCCCTTACTGAAGACAAATAGCAATTCATTCATAACTTCTAGTGCAAATAATAAAGGAATGGAACAACATAGAGCCATAAGAATAGATGTTCCAGAATTGTTATTACATGGAGAATGCATGAAGCTATTAAAACAGGCATGTCAGGAGTGGTGAAAGGTCTTCTTTAAAGAATATGTCTTGTCTATATTTTTTTTCTTGTCAGTGCTGTGCTAGGAGAACGGTTTATGGGTTCCTTTAATATTACTGCAAAGCATGATAAAGGGCATGGCATATGTATGGTATTCCTTTGTTCATTGTTGAAAATCTCTTACCAGGTTTAATGCTTCCTGATCTGAGGCCATCATAATGTCATGGTAGAGACACTGATTCCATTGATTTATCACTTATTGGCTGTGGTTGTAAATAAAATCACATTTTATCTGCCACAGCAAGAGATAAGTGGTGAGTCTTTGTATTCATAAGAGGCAAGCCCTGCTGCCATCCCCTTACTGATTGAAAACTTTCTCCCCATAGATGGGAAGAAAGCTGTCAATCAGCAGTGGGTAGACTGAGGGAGCCTGTTGCTCATGAATATCAAGGGCTCAGCAGTGTATGAATGGCATGGAGATGACTCCTGTCTTGGTTTTGTGTGAAGACTACAGTACAGCAAGACATCCACCAACTTATACATTGATGGAATCAGGGTCTTTGTCATTACACAACAGTGCAAACCCATAATAAAAGGACGCTTACCACAGTTACTTCTCCTAATGCAGTGTGCGCTCCCCGCGGCTCAGAAGGTTCCAGCAACCGCAGACCAACGGTCAGAAATCCAGTTTCAGAAAGACAAATCTGGAGCCTTATCTCCCAGTGGAGCAAAGGATGTTTAATTCCAATATGCCTCATTCCTCTCCCAACATCTATCAGTGGACAGCTGGGCTACCTCCATACACCTGATATCATTCTCTTGACACTAGTTGTCAGGTTCTGTTCCCTTTCATCTTCAGTTAAAGCTAGCTTTAGCTCTAGTCTCTCAGAACCGCTGATATTGACATCATTGAGATATGAGGTATAATATTAAATGTAGCAATTATATAATTTTTGACAAATCAACAACCACTTTATGATGTATAATGAAATGTATGCCTATATTTCAGATTGAGCATCATTGGTATCATGGTTATAATCCTGCTTTTTCCTATTTAGCTTTACACAGTGGTCCTGCTGTTTTTGCCCTATAAATGAACACATTTAGAAATCTATTCTTAGAATTGACTTCTAGTAAATAATACCTGAAGCTGCATTGGTTTTAAGTAATCTAAGGAGTGGTGCACAAGTTGTAAGGTCTTCTGATGATGCAAGGCTTCTGTACTGGTCATGTACTGTTCATATATACCTTTTGTAGTTCTCCCAAACGATTGTGGGCAGTCTTATGTGGAGTCTCAATTCTCTTAAGCAGCCCATGATACAAGACATCAAAGGATCTAGTAACGGGAGCTACATCTGTCCTGTAGTTTTGTTTAAATGTTTTAATACACTTGGTGACTAGTAAGGTTTATGCTTTTCTTTGTAGTAGAGCCAGTTGTATTTTACAGTTGAATCGGCTGTTAGTCATGTTACTGCGATGTCACTGTGAAATGTGTAATACTAATACTGTGAGTCATGTATAATGCTGTTATGATATGGAACACAATAAATTTTCCCAGGTGGAATTGTCATCTGCCGAGATAGTAATATAACAGCTTATGCATTACAAATGTGCTGCAGAGACTTTCTTTTTATTTTTAAATGATTATGTTTCTGGTTTTCATTTATATTGTCAGGAATAACGAATTCTTCTTGGAAGTCACTAGATTCTGTGGGAGAGATTTACTAATGAAAATGTGCCAAAAACTGGCATACATGGTTTGCACCATGTGTCTTAGACACTTTTTATTGACTTCAATAAGGGTGACCTATTGGGAATTTGGTGTTGGGTGAGCCATGCGCCAAAAAATGCACCACCGTTTTGGTTCCAAATTCTGGAGTAAAGTAAAGCTACTTTCACGCCAGCGTTTTTTCTGGATCAGTCATGGATCAGCAAAAACGCTTCAGTCATAATAATACAACCGTCTGCATTTGTTATGAACGGATCCGGTTGTATTATCTTTAAAATAGCCAAGATGGACCATTGAAAGTCAGTAGGGGATGTATCAGTTTTCCATTGTGTCCGAGAAAACAAATCCGTCACCATTGACTTACATTATGAGTCAGATCTGTCTTCTTTCAGATCCCAGGACACACTCAAAAACGCTGCTTGCTGCACTTTTGTGTGTTCATGGGAACGCAACAGAATGCATTCTGGTGCACTCCGTGTCGTTCAGTTTTGTCCCCATTGACAATGAATGGGGACAAAACTGATGCGTTTTCCTCCGCAATTGAGATCCTTTGACTGATCTCAATAGCAGAAATTGAAAACGCTGGTGTGAAAGTAGCCGAAGCCAACTAATAGGTCATATTAACTTAGACTAGACAGTCTAAAGGTACGCCAGTTTTGTCATCCATCATCAGCTACTGTAATAAATCTTGCACGTTTTTACAATGTCTAGTCTACAGGTGGCCATACACATTAGAAAGAAGTTGGTTGATGGTTGAACAAATAATCATACACATGTCCATACATATTTTAGTGAATATTGACAGTTACAATGGTTCAAACTGGCCATACATTCGATGGAACTGGGCGATGAAAATATTAAACACGGCCTACTTCTTTTCAGATAATAGTCTGTTATCATTCGGTTAAAACAATCTTTCGTTCTTAAATTTCATTTGGTTAAAATCATCAATTTTTAGCACCTTTAGACTAATGTGTATGGCAAGTTTGTACTGTCTAAAATTAAACATCTGCCCCTGTATGTTTCATGGTATCAAGAAATAGCTCATTGGCCACATGACTGTTCTTTTAATGTCTCATTTGCCAGCTCTACTTCCTCTTCTTGTTGTGTTTTCTCAGAGTTCTGTCCCAGGTCCTCTCTTCTTTTGTCTCTACACAGCCCCTATTGGACAGATTATCAGCAGATTTGCTATTCAGTACCATTTCTATGCTGGCGACACACAACTATATGCCTCATCCTATGACATCACTTGTGCGCTACAATAAAACCCCAGTGATTGTCCGCTGTTTGTAACATCATGTCCTCTCTCTATCAGAAACTGAATATTTCAAACACAGAACTACCTGACTTTTCTCCATCTACTAACCTACCTAAGGACTGTTTTACACTTCCGTCAGAGTATTCCGGCAGGCTTATCCTGAATGGAATGCCGGCAATCAGCCAGACTAAAAACACTGTGCACAGCGATATATGTCTGGCTGATTCTCTGAATATTTGCCGGATTTTGGCCGGATCTCCGAACGGAACAGCCTCCCAGATCTGTAAAAGCTAGTATGAAACTTTTCAAGCACTTTTTAAAAAACGTTGCAGCATGTATCGATAATTTGGGCGCAAAGCACTTTCCTGTCAGAGTTGTTCTTACTTCTGGTCACATAGTTTATGTATACACCTTGTCAGGTTACATTATGGTAACAGAAATGACCATTGCATACTAAGCCCATTCCACAAGTTTTTCTGGCACCATTCAATATCATATGACAAGTGTCTGCTTAATGGGTTTAACCATTAATCCCTTTCACAGAAAACAGAATAATTATCCACAACACAGGGACACATCTGCATACACTGTGACCTTAGAATAGGTGATTCACTTATTTTAGGGAACGGCTCCCATTGGATAATATTTGAAAAGCCGGCATTATGGGGTGGCAGCTCAGTTTATGCCATCTGAATAAGACCATTCAGCCTTATCAAGAATTCGTAAGCACTGTTGAAGGGAAATTGCTTTCTTTCTCCTCTTGATCGATGGGTTCCCAAAAGTTAGACACCCAATAATTGGAATGTTATTGCACAGCTTACAACAGCCTACGTAAGTCTTTGCTGCATTTTCAGAATACAGGCTGCCACAAACAGCATATGTATTCAGCCGACGGATTATTTAAATGTGATAACTGCATTCATATTCGATTTCACAATGGTTTCAAAAACAGTTACACGCCATTCTGCCATGTTGTTACATCGTCATGATTATTATAAGCAACAGGGAAACTGTGAGAATCCCCTACAGCTTTAATTATCTCCTCACTTTACGGATGTTAAGGAAATATATAAACGTAAGTCACTAGTGACGAAAATCTATTTTAGACCTATGGGTAGTAATTGAGTGTCAATGGCGTGCAAGTGTTTGGTGCATATTGCATTGTTTATTCGGTTTGTCAATGTTTTTGCAAATTGTGCACATTTTTTGCTAATTTTTATCTTTTTATTTTATTTTCAACTTCTCCAAGAATAATTATCCCATGAGTTTATAATCTTAAAATGTATAATGTATAATAATAAAGCTTGAAATATTTAAGTTTAACTAGGAAACCATTTTCCATCTGTACTATGGAAACAAACCCATTCATGATGCAGTTTAGCACCAGTACAAAATTAGCCAAGGAAACCTGAAAAGTATTGATGTTTCCACTGATAAGTTACACAATCTTGACTGTAGTTATTGTGGGGATATTTGTTAACAGACTAAATACACAAAACTCATGAGAGCCTTTACAGATCAATTATTGCATGGCAAGACACAATGCATACGTGGCACTAAAAAAAAACCTGTCTTGGTATTTGCATAGAGTATGTTGGATAACCTCACTAGTTGGTTTCTTAGTGTTGCCTTTTTTTTACTTCCTTCCTCATCTTCAGTGATATAGAACTGCCACATATGATCCATTTTGTGCTCTGACCTTTATGATAAAGGAATTTATAACAGCACCAGACCTACAGAAAAGGGCAACAATGCACCATTTCTTTAGTGTGGAGCACTAGACCTGCAGCTATCATTGTTTAGCTGTATATGTCTCCGATTTAGGTCAGTAAGACACACACCAGATCTCTCTGTCTGTCTGTGTATTTTGTATTTCATCAAATTCATGACCTATCCTCTGCACAGGTCATTAGATTTATGGAGGTCCGACTCTCCGCATCCCTGTTGATCAACTGTTTGAAGGGGTTGAGGTGCTAGTCCTTGAGCTGCCTTCACTTTAAAGGGATCATTCAATCCTAAAAAAGTCCACCCCCCCCATATGCCGGGCCCCCCACGCTGAATATACTTACCCCACTCCCACCACCACTACAAGGTAAACAGAGAAGAGAATGTAGCTCTTGCATTAGCATCACAAGCTGATCGAAGGGGCTGCTGAGATTCAGACCCAACTGATCTGATATTGATGACCCTATCCTAAGCATAGGTCATCAATATCATGAAACCGGACAACCCCTTTAAGAGGTTTTATCACTATGAACTATTCCTGCCAAGCAATAACAGATGTATACTGTTTTTTAAATTTGTGGCTATGTGTTCATACTACATCCACACAGCTTAAAAAACAAAGTTCTAGAATCTCCAGTGCTTTATGATAATTACATCTGAAGTGTCTCATTAGTGAATGCAGGACTCCCAAGAGCCAAAGTAACCAGGCCCCTCTTAGGCCCCTGGTAGATTGATGTGGCAGCCACCTCCTTGGTTATCCAGATGCTGCTCCAAATCTAGTTTGGTGCATGCGCACAATGAGCCTTAATTGAGCGAACTGCGTCAAGTGCGTTGTGACTTTGCTACTGTCGACAGAGGAATCATTTTGAATATACTCATGCACCAAACTGGATTTGGAGAGGCCTGTAGAAGATGTAGGTGGTGTCAGTTCTGTTAAAAGATTTGCCAAGATGCTGATTCAGCGGGCACTTCAGCCCTAATTACCGTGCAACACTGGAGTTTTTATAACTCTTCTTAAGGTATGCGGCTGTACTCTGGACATACAGCCATACATTTACACTTGTTACAGCATAGTGGCAAGAAACAAAGGCTCGGTCACAAAATAGTTTACAGTTGGTATAACGTTGCTTGGTATTTTTTGCAATAAGAAATTGGAGATTTCATGTTGGCCTCATACATGGTGTGAAAAGAGCCTAAAATGGTGTTGTTTTTCAGAACTAAAAAATTAGATTTGTTGTTTCTGCCTAATGAAGACAATTGAACCGCCAGTGCAGATGATTAAATTGTATATATACCATGATTTTACCACTTACGTATATAGAAATGGTTAGAGAAGGATGCATTCTGAAAACGATAATGTGGATACAATGTCGAGCTTGGAAGTGAGGGCTTACACATTGCTTTTCTTGCTGGCGTACAACGTGAAAGGTTTAGCTCCATGGAAACAAGCAGGGAGATTGCATTGAAAAATACAAATGAATGGATGCAAAATGATAGTTTGCTTTGCCCTTTTAGTAAAAATATAATGGCTACCAGAAAATTGTTCATGCCTATGCACTTTGCGGTAATATTTTTTGCCTCGGTCTGCATACATGTGTGAATCAGATTATGCTGCATTGCTGTTTTCATATTCTAAAACATTGCACATAAATTATTTAAAGGGGCTTTCTAAGTTAGTTTTATTGATGGCCTATCCTAAGGATAGGTCATCAATATCAGATCGGCAGGGGCTCAGCACCCTTGCTGATCAGCTGGTTGAAGAGAAGGCTGCGTTCACTTCTATGGGACCGCTCTGTAGCATACATTGAAATGAATGGGACGGCTTCTTGTAATCACACCTGCTCACCGCTGCTGTAGCGATGGTGAGCAGGTAAACAATGAAGGGAAAGCTGGGCTCGCACGGCACTAAGCCTTCTCTTCAACCAGTTGATTGGCCCCGTCTCTATGGCTTCCAACCCAAGGTGGAGTAGGTAAGTGGCTTTTTTCTTTAGGTTGAGCACTTTTAGGGCCATACATAAAATTGCACGGAGATGGGGGAGGGTGTCATTAAATCCCTTTAAGATACCAGCTTACATTGAGTTACATGTGATATTATAGCCAAGATCAGCATTTACAATAGATCAGCCTTCCATTGATTGCTCAGTGTCTTCCCAAAAGCTTTATATCAGGCCCCTGTGAAATCCACACTGAAAATCCACAGGGTGTTCCCAAAATAATGAGCATCGGTCAATGAAATATATACGTCCTGCTATACAACATTTGTTATATATATCTTTATAAACTGTGAAATGTTGTTTAAAGGTGACCATGTGTTTCATATGCAACAAATAAGTGATTAGATTTCTATTATGTAGTATATATGTAGTAGATAGTCCACCATTCCTTCTAGTTTTGATTGTTCTCTAATACTGATAGAAAAGTTATTTACAACCAATTTGTTTACTGTTCAGATGCATCTAAAATGAAAAATAAAGCAACTTTACAAATGGACTGAAATATAAATGGCCCATAGCTTTGTACAGCTCTTATGCAGACCTGTATCTTTCCAAGGTTTCCAGTTATGTGTAGTCTGACTCTGCCTTCTTTATGTCCCCACTTCTTGATAGCCTGCCAAATGTAGGTAAGAGCTGTAGACACAAAACAAAAGATTTTAATTGCAACAATTTTGCAAAGTTTTTTTGTCATTTTAGGTGGTTTGAATAAATACAAAAAGAAATCAGATGCAAAGGAGCACATACTCTGCATGTTAAATAGATTTCCTTCTAGTACCTGACATCTTCATATTAAAGGGCATCTGTCAGCAGATTTGTACTTATGAAAGTGGCAGATGTGCTGCATGTCCGCTTGGTAGCAGAAGGCATCTCGGTTGGCCTCATGTTCATATGTGCTGCATTTAGTGGCGTAACTAGAAATGAGTGGGCCTCACAGCAAATTTTTGAATGGGCCCTCCTCACCCCAGCAACTTCTGTGCAACCTCTACTCCTGTTGCTAGTCAAGATCACTCTCTCAGACCAGGCCCAGCGGCCGCTCAGTCCATTTTCTACAGTGTATATAATGTCATTGTATAATACTGTTGAGGGGTCCCAGACAATAAATTCTTTGTCTTCCTCCTGGATGAAGTTATAATATATACAAATGAGCCTCTAAGAGCAATGCCGTTACACCTAGAGACTCCATGTTCTCTGCAACTGCCGCTCCCTCTCCACTTTAAAGAGGCTCTGTCACTAGGTTGTAACCTATGTATTTAAATACATAGGTTACAAGGCCTAGTGACAACTTTTAAAATCATACCTTTCATGCAGAGTTCTGCGCAGCGGTCGCGTAGAAATTTAAACTTTAAAAAGTATGCAAATGAGCCATCGGAGCACCGGGGGGCAGCCTCTTTCCTCTGGAGCACCACTCCTTCACCGCCCCCCCCGGGCCCGAGGCACGTCCCCTGTCTCTAATCACGCCCCTTTCTGTATTTGATAGACAGCGCTAGACTGGTAAGTCTAGCGCTGAACTCTCGCGCATGCGCCCTAAAATTTTCCCGGCGCATGCGCAGTAGCGCTTGCAGTGTCTACACTGCAAGCGCTGTCTTCTCTTCTGCGCACGCGCCGTCACTTCGCTAGTCCCGGGAGTGACGGCGCGTGCGCAGAAGAGAAGACAGCGCTTGCAGTGTAGACACTGCAAGCGCTACTGCGCATGCGCCGGGAAAATTTTAGGGCGCATGCGCGAGAGTTCAGCGCTAGACTTACCAGTCTTACCAGGGGGCGGTGAAGGAGCGGTGCTCCAGAGGAAAGAGGCTGCCCCCCGGTGCTCCGATGGCTCATTTGCATACTTTTTAAAGTTTAAATTTCTACGCGACCGCTGCGCAGAACTCTGCATGAAAGGTATGATTTTAAAAGTTGTCACTAGGCCTTGTAACCTATGTATTTAAATACATAGGTTACAACCTAGTGACAGAGCCTCTTTAATTGACAGGGCCAGGCATGATGACGTTTTCACTGTCTGGCCAAGCTAAAGTGCAAAGGGCATGGCAGTTGCAGAGAGCAGAGCCTCTAGGTGTAATGGCAATGTTCCTGTTGCTCCTATAGGCTCATTTGCACATATTAAAACATAATTTTTGTCAGAAACACAGACACATCTGAACATAGGACCAACACAAATGCCTTCAGCTGCCAAGCATACATGAAGCAGATCAGCCAGTTTCATAGGTACAAATCTACTGACAGATGCCCTTTAGTTCTGTAGCCATAGGTGATGCTTAGCTGTTTATTTATTTATCTCAGTATTAGCTGCTAGTTTTTAGAGCTGCTCTACTATACTACATTGCTTACAAAGAGTCTGAGGTAGTACGAGACACACCTCCTGTCTCATGATTGGATCCGGCTGCTGTTCTGTTTTCCCTCTGCAGCTCTACCTTCTTAGATTGGCTGCTGTGTAAAGGCACATGTCTGTCACAGGCATACCAGGAAGTCAGTGCAGAGAGAGCTGATTTATTTTACAGCAATGGCAGAATGATTATAAAGTACATGCTCTATTACTAAACCATCAGCGAAGAATAGATGAATATCAAGTACTTGTCACATGTATTCTCAGGGGTGTAAGTCTTAGGGGGAGCCAGGAGGGTCACTTTAAAGTGTACTTAAACTTTTAACTAAACTTTATTAAATCCCATTGTAAATGTGCTAAAATAATTTTTGTAATGCACTTTAATTATCATTTTTATTCTTAATTTTTCTATGCGAAATAGGCATCTGAATTTCAGGTGCGTATTGTGTTTTAGAATCCATACTCCCATACAATACTGTTTATGGGACTACAGATTGCCCTGTGGCTGCACTGAGCGCTGTACAGGCCGGAGCATCACTGATCATGCCTGTACCAGCGCTTCTATGCTAAAAACTGACATAAATGGGCTATATCAGCCTTTAGCAGAGTGGGCACAAGCAAGAGAGCAATTTCTTATGTAAGCTCCTGCCCCGCTGAGCTCTGCTAATAGCCAGTATACCACATCAGTTTAGTTAAGTTTAGTTTAGGTATGTTGATGCAGTTATTTGCATTGGAGTGATGTATAGTAAAATGTGCATTACTATACAGAATACATATATTTATATGATAACACAAATCACGCTTAAAGAGGACCTTTCACCACTCCTGACAGGCCTGTTTTAATAGCTTCATGCATTCCCCATGTAATAACAATTCTGGAACATCTATTCTTATGGCTCCATGTTGTGCCATTCCTTTATTATTTGCACTAGAAGTTATGAATGAATTGCTATTTGCCTTCAGTAAAGGAACAGAGGGGTAGTGACCAGTTGGGGGTGTGTACCTGCACAGACTCATTACAGTGCTGCCATGTTCAGACTCTGGTTACTGGTTACCTCCCCTCTGTTCCTTTATTGAAGACAGATAGCAATTAATTCATAACTTCTAGTGCAAATAATAAAGGACATAAGAATAGATGCTCAAGAATTGTTATTACATAGGGAATGCATGAAGCGATTAAAACAGGCATGTCAGGAGTGGTGAAAGGTCCTCTTTAAAGAGGAACTTTCACGGGTCCGGACATTATAATATAACTAGTGGATTCTATGGGGCATACTTATGGCATATTACAGCGCTTACTATTTTCTGTATTTTCTTTGTTCGCCCGCTGTGCCCCCCGTTCACTTTTCCCGCTCGGTATATAAATTCATGTTAAAGGGGTTGTGCAAGTAGTATATATTGATGACCTATCCTCACGACACCCGGCAACCCCACCGATCAGCGTTTTGAAGAGAAGCTGACGCCCCATGCGCCTTCATTACACTGCCTGTAGTCCCGGAAATGCAGTGTAATTACAAGAACCTGCTCCATTCACCTGAATGGAGCGAGTACTTGTAATTACACTGTGTTGCAGCTGCAAGGGAGATGACATGCCATGTAATGAAAAGAAAGCAGCGCCACATGGAGCGCCAACTCCTCTTCAAACAGCTGAATGACAGGGTGCAAGGTGTCGGACCCCCGCTGATCAGATATTGATGATGTATCCTAAGGGTGGGTCATCAATACAGTTGTGCTCAAAAGTTTACATACCCCTACAGAATTTTGGCTGTCTTGGCCTTTTTTCAGAGAATATGAATGATAACACAAAAACTTTTTTTCCACTCATGGTTAGTGGTTGGGTGAAGCCTCATAAATAACTGTATATAATGCTTGCACAGCCCCTTTAACTCACTGATGGCCATGAAGAGCTTTAGGATTTTCCCTTAAAGCGGTGAATATTTCCTGCATTTATTTCTGAAAGTGATTATTGTATTACATTAGCATTCATTTTTTACATAGTTTGGATTAACAGTTCAGCTGAAATCCAAATATATATTCAGTGATATAAATATATGAACAGCTGTTTTTCAGACAAGTTATCTTTTCCTGACCACATATTTCTGGAAAGAAAAGAGAAGAAAGTAGTGATTAAAGCCATGACACAGGGAAAGTCTTGGAGGCCTAGGTGTAAAATCAACCAGTCTTCTCTGTTGAAGTCTTACAACTTTATCACCCTGCCACAACTCTCCAGCTACTCGCCATACAGATGAACAGAAGTAGCTCTGTAACAGAAGACAAGGGAGCTAGTGTTCCTCAGACAAGGATGGTCTTCCACTGCATGTCACCTGGATCACTTACAAAAACCTCAGCTTGCTAACAACATCAACAGGCCAAAGAGTAAGAAGAAAAAGCCCTGCTAGTTTTGTGGGGTGTGGACTGTGTGAGGAGCATGGAGCCCATATTTTTATAGCTACATTTTTCTTTGCTTAAGAGATACCTATTTATGATAATCTATATTTAAAAGTACTTCAAATATTTACCAAAATGTAAATGGATCAGTTAGCTTGAAAAAGTCAGTGCCCATCATAATCTGTCTTATGTTGCTACTCAGACTTTCTTCTCAGATAAGCAATACAAGTAAATGAGGGTGGAGTATAGTTTGACTTGCCAAATGTGAAGAGGCAAGAAGAAATGAACGCTGAGAAAATGACTACTTTGTATTGTCATACCAATAAGTGAATGATTAGGAAATTTTAATAGTCTACTTTTTTTTTTTTTTTTTTAAAAGACTAGTATTGTTTCTAGAGCAGTAGAAGCAGTTCACCTTGCCACCCAGAGCTCCCATCAGTAGGTCTGACTGCTCTTATTCTTACTGCTTTAAAACATCCCAACCCTTTAATAAGTTAATGTGCTCCATTGGTGATGTTTGGATCAGTCAGACAAGTCATGGCTAGGTGAACATGGTCTAATAGAGGTCAGCATAAAAATAATGTTGATATGTTTTTTATTAGACAGTTTAGATAAATGAGGCCAGTGTCTTTATTATGCAGGAACAAGGGTGCAGAAGGTAAGATGTGTTTTCATGGTTACACAAGTACCAGTCTGACCACTGCTTCCCCTTTCCTCACTCAAGCATGGTAAGGACAACCAGGGAGTTTAGAAGCCATGTTGCCATTCAGAATATACGCTCACTCAACTATTTTCGGAACACCCATTAATGGAGAGCATGCTGTGCATGTGTGGTGTACTCTACTTGACTAAGGGGGCCCAGTTCTGTAGATGGGACTTCTGGCACCCAATCCTATTTGACATTGATGGCATATCCTAGTGATACGCCATCAATGTCCCAGATGGGCCAACCCCTTTAAGACTACCAATAAATGAGTATGTAAACACTCAGGAACACATTAATGGAGGATGACATAGTCTTGAGCCTCAACGTTTTCCACTAACAACAACAAATGCAATTGTATAAAAAAATTAGACAAATGTAACTTATTTATGTGGATTCATCTTAAATACACGTACTTTACATTACAAATTATTAAACAGATCCCTAATTGAATTCTTTGTTTTCGACTTAAAGGGGTTGTCTCACTTCAAAAAGTTACATTTATCATGTAGAGTAAGTTAACCCTTTCAGTACCGAGCCACTTTTCACCTTAAATCCCAGGCCGATTTTTGCAAATCTAACGTTTTACTTCATGACAGTCATAAATTTGAGTCAATATATTTCACCTTTTATTTATGAAAAAATCCCAAATTTACCAAATTTACCAAAAGTTTGAAAAATTTTCAGTTTTCAAAAGTTCAATTTCTCTGCTTTTAAAACAGAAAGTGATACCTCATAAAATATTTATTACTTAACATTCCCCATATGTCTACTTTATGTTGGCATCATTTTGCAAATGTCATTTCATTTTTTTAGGAAGTTAGAGGGCTTAGAAGTTTAGAAGCAATTTTTCAAATTTTCAACAAAATTTCCCAAACCATTTTTTTGAGCACCAATTCAGTTATAAAGTGATTTTGTGAGGCTTACCTAATAGAAACCACCAATAAATGACCCCATTTTAAAAACTACAGCCCTCAAATGATAAAAAACTGATGTTACAAACTTTGTTAACCCTTGAGGTGTTCCACCAGAATTAAAGGAAAATTGAGGTGAAATTTCAAAATTTCAATTTTTTGGTAGATTATTCACGTTAATAATTTTTTTTCTTGCAACACCGCAAGGGTTAACAGCAAACTAAACCTCAATATACATTGCTCTGATTCTGCAGTTTACAGAAATACCCCATACGTGGTGGTAAACGTCTCTATGGGTTTGTGGCAGTGGTCAGAAGGAAAGGAGCGCCATATGGATTTTGGAGGCAGATTTTGCTAGAATGGTGGAAACCCTCAAAAAGTGACCCCATTTTGGAAACTACACCCTTCAAAGTATATATTAAGTGGTGTACTGAGCACTTTGAGCCCCTAAGCGTTTTACGGAATTTGGAAACACTTGACTGTGAAAATGAAAAGTTTCATTTCTTCCAATAAAATGTTGCTTTAGCCCCAAATATTTCATTTTCACAAGGGGTAACAGGAGAAAAGCAACCCCATAATTTGTTACCCATTTTCTCCTGAATACGGCAACCCCTCTTATGTGGTAAACTGCTGTGGGGGCACAGAAGGAGCGCCATATGGATTTTGCAGCACAGATTTTGATGGATTGGTTTGTGGGAGCCATTGATTTTTATTTTTTTTGAGTTATTGTCTTTTGTGGGGGCTCATTTTTTGCGGGATGAGGTGACGTTTTCATTGGTACCATTTTGGGGTACATAAGACTTTTTGATCGCTTGGTATTACACTTTTTGTGAGTCAAGTTGAAAAAAAATAGCTGTTTTGACATAGTTTTTTAATTTTATTTTACAGCATTCACCCGAATGCTTTTCTTTTTTTCCCTATTTTTTTTTTACTTGAAACTTGAATTATTTTTTTTTAAACTTTATTTTTTTAACTTCTTTTTTTACTTTATTTTTTGTCCCAGTTTGGGACTTCAACCTCTGGGGGTTTGATCCCCTGCACAATGCATTACAGTACTTCTGTATTGTAATGCATTGGCTGTAAGTGTATTACACAGTGTAATACACTTACAGCCTGCTGCCTGTGAGATCCAGCCCCCCATCCATTGGGCTGCCATTGGGTCCCCGTCACAGCAGCGCGGGGACCCGATGGGCTCTCACTCCCATCACAGACATCGCACATGCCGCGGTCAGTGCGAGGGTTAATGCACCGGCATTGGTGTTTTCACCGATGCCGTTGCATACATCAGGGGTCCGGCTATCGGCCACTGCCGGACCCCTGCAGCTGATCGAGCGAGCGCAACTCCTGCGCCTGCCCGATCACAGCACCGTTGCAGCGCGGTGCTGGGATTTGTGTCCGATCACAGCGCCATGTACAGCGCTGGGAGTGTAAGGGTTAATACAAGGCACTTACTAATGTATTGTTATTATCTGTATTGCTTCCTTTACTGGCTAGATTCATTTTTCCATCACATTATACACTACTTGTTTCCATAGTTACAACCACCCTGCAATCCATCAGTGGTGGTCGTGCTTGCACACTGTAGGAAAAAGCACTAGCCTATGTGCGCTCCTATGGTCCCTGGCCACTAGAGAGGCTGATGCTTATTCCAGGGTGGTCGTAACCATGGAACCAAGCAGTGTATAATGTGATAGAAAAATTAATCCAGCCAGCAAAGGAGGCAATATGGACAATCACAATACATTAGCAAGTGTCTTGTATTAAATTTGTCTACATGATAAATGCAACTTGCTGAAGTGCGACAACCCCTTTAAAGAGGTATTCCAGTGGAATAAAAAAAGCTTTCCCACAGGCTGCAAATACTGCAATAAAATAATGGACGTTATACTCAACGATCGCCCAGGTCCCTGCTGTTCTCCGCTTCCTGTTCCTTTCCCTACACAGCAGGAAATGATTGTTAATGCTGCTCAGCCATTCACCATCTTCAACGATGACCCACCTCAGCCAATTTTTGACTGGGCAACGTTCGCTCAGGGGCGTAGCTATAGGGGTTGCAGAGGTAGCAGTCGCTATCGGGCCCAGGAGCATAAGGGGGCCCAAAGACCCTTGTGCCGCATAAGAAAACACCAGTTTTATTGAATGTGCATGCTGGTCAAGTTATACCTCTGGCTGAAAGGGAGGGGTTAGGTCAAAAATTTGGCAAGGTACCGTTGCAGTTTCAATTTCTGTCCTAGGCAGCATGAAGGCTATGTGCTTCCCTGGCCACAAAGCACTGAGGGAAGGACTCTTGCACCTGGGCCCATGAGCCTTTAGTTACACCCCTGCGTTCGCTGATAAATTTCCTGCTGTGTTGAGACAGGAACAGAAGTGAAGTGCAACGTGGACCTCGGCACCATTGGAATGGCAGTGGTGGGGGTTGGTTCAGGTTAGTATAACCTCTGTTATTTATTTTATGCACTTATATAGTACTGCTATATTACGCAGCATTATATAAGTGCATAAAATAAATAAATTACAGATTAGTATCACACTGTCCCCAGTGCAGCTCACAATCTAAGTTCCCTATCAGTATGTCTTTGGAGTGTGGGAGGAAACCAGAGTACCCGGAGGAAATCTACGCAAACACAGGGAGAACATACAAACACCATGAAGATGTCCTTGGTAGGATCCGAACCTAGGACGTAACCGCTGCAAGACACCAGTGCTAGCCACTGAACCACCATGCCGCCCATATTTCTTTAAAGCATTTACAGCCCACGGAAAAGCTTCCTTGTTCCGCTCGAAGGTCCCTTTAAGAAGATACAAGGGGGAATTTATCAATCCCTTTGCACTTAAAAAAAAAAACTGGCACAAAAATGTAGTTTTGATAAATATTTGGAACCTTATGTTGTGAAAATTTTGACTTTTTGATTTTACACCACTCTTGCTATTTTTAAAAAAAGTGGATGGGAAAGCGGTCATAGTTTAGAATTTATTAAATGTGTAAAGATTAGCAAAAAAGTCACAAACACACTACAGGTTTAATAAATAAAGCACAAATTACAAATTCATTCTTGTGCATACAGTGTATATCTTTATGAAAGCAGTGACATAATACCATTGTGTTGTACGTCTCTTACATGTTGATGCTTATACATCTTATTAATCCTAGTAGTCACAATATTGATAGCCGTCTACTGAATTTACCTACAGCCACCTTCAACTTCTCTTACAACTGATATGTGTAGGGGTGCCTGAGGACAGCTTTGACAAGTGCCGCAGCAGACTGACAGAACATGTGCAAGAAACAGAAATGTGAATGTATTTCTTGGTCCTGGAGCTAAAAATAATTAGCGCTTGTATTTTTAGCTTGACAAGAAAAGCAAAAACACTGTTTGTCTGCGGCCTCATGGGCACAGGCTCCTTCCTGCCTGCATAACTAGCTGGATTTATGGATGTGTTTGTTTTATCTTGAATCCTTGCGCAATCATTATACAGCGGAGATAGTGCAACTTATAAAATTGGTTTATTGATGTAGGACTGAAGTGAAAGATTCTGCAATGCAGCCATTTCTACCTTTTTGGAATGCCATATTCTGCGTTTCAACACTGAAACAAGAATCCACAGGACAGAGGGGTAATTCTTAACCTGAAAATAAAAAAATCACTGTGTGTAATCTGTTCATCAATAAAAAGTAGTCCTCCAAGTTACCTTCTTCTTAGGATGCTGGATAATAAATAAAATGGAAAAATCACAGCAGAAATTATGACTCCCAGATACTATGTAATTAGTATGCTATACCGAACCTCATTACTTATACTAAGAAAATTAAAGGCGGAGAGAAAAAAATATCAGCATACAAAATCTCATTGGTTTGTAGATATTTCAAGACTTTTCATGCAGTTGCAGAATTACTAATATGCACTGATACATAATTACTGATATTGCTTGTATGAAGCTTGCATATAGGCCACACTTACAGTACTTCTTTTCATTGGAGTAACTATTATTGCTACTGTTTTGATGTCACAGGGTTCTGTGTGGCCTTGTGCAGCATGGGGGAAAAAGAGAAGGGGCTACAGCAGGGGTGCACAACCTTTTTTGGTCTGGGGGCCGCACAGTCACATCGCTCGATTTCAAGGGGCTGCAAATAAAAAGTCGATCTGCGCTCATCGGCCTATTACACAGGCCAGTACAAAGTGACTGGGGAGGAATGATCGCTACCACAGTCATTCTGCCTTCATTTAGTTATATTAATTATTGGTAGCCCATCCCTGATTACACAGGGAGATGTGCTGCAGACAATCGTACATCTTTCATCCTGATAAAATATGCAAATCGGCCGCCAAACGAGCAATACCTTGTTTATCGACTGATCAGCTGCTGATTATACTGGCCAGATATAAGATATGAGCCTTTCCAATAATTGTCCTGGACATCGTGCTGCAGCATAGACCCTGAAACCGAAGAGTTGTACTTACCTGGTCCCCACCACTCCAGTTCTTCGCACTGCCTCTGCTGTTTACACCTGGCAGTCCATGAACATGGTCATACACCACTCCAGCCAATGTATGGCTTCAGCGGTGATGTGGCCACAAGCAGCATGTCACTTCTGAAGCCAGTCATTGACTGGAGCCATGCAAGTAACCATGGCCATGCACTGCCAGGTGTAAACAGTGCATGGACCAGAAGATGGAGGCATCGAAGAGGACCAAAGTGGTGGGGAGCAGGTAATTATGAATCTTCTATTTCGGGGCTATGCTGCAGGAACTTGTTAAAAATCTTTTTTACCAGAAAAGTGGCGACATTTTCTTCCTGCTTCCTATTCATAAATCAGTGATTTCCTTCACTGTAGAAGACGGCGCTCCCTGATTATTACCGTCTCCTGCCAATCCAGTTATAGGCGCCCTGCAGTAACCAGTAAGCACTTTACCTTGCTAGTGGGGAGAGCGCTTACTGGTTAACGCTGGAATCACCAGACCTAAAAAGGCCTTAATGACCGTACACCTTTTTGTGATTTAGCACAAGGGGTGGTTCAAACGGTTGTAACAATCTTATTTGTTTAACTACCAAAATATTTTTGCAAAAAATTTTTACGTGACACATAGGGCCTTATAATTTTTTAGTAGTTTTATTTGGGGAAAACTGTAAAAAACGTCATTAAAAAGTTACTATAGCTGGTCCGTTTTTTTAATATAATATGTATAGTTTCACGTGAATGGGCCGGTAATGGTAATGGTTTTGGTTGGTGTGGGTGTTTTTTCTTTTATGTATTTTCTTTTTCCTTTTCTTTTTTAACTTAATTTTTTTATATTTCTGCTACATAATATGTCCCCCAAAAGGTCATAAAAAGACCTTGGAGGACAATGTCACTTTTTTAAATTTTGCACTTTTTCCTTTTTATTTTTTTGCTGTTATTTGTATTTTATTAATATTTTATTGTATTTTTTATAATTAGTTTATTACTTATTTTTTAAATATATTTTGCCACATATGTCCCACAAGAGGTCATAAAAATACTATTGGAGGACACTTTTCATTTTTCTTTTTTCTTTTATTTGTATTTTATTTTTTAATGTCCTTTTTATTTTATTTGTATTTTTTTAGTTTTTTTTTAATTTTCTAATTTTTTTAAATATATTTTTGCCACATAATGTTTCCCCCAAGGGGTCATAAAAATAAAGTTGCGGGACTTTTTCCTTTTTATTGTATTTTGTTATTTTTTTTTAAATAATTTTCTATTTTTTGACATATTTTATTTCTCTTTGTATTTTATTTTTTTTTTTTATTTAGTTTTCAAAATTAAAAAAAAAATTAAACTTTTTTTTAATGTATTTTTACCACATACTTTTTGTCCCCAAGAGGTCACTGAAAGACCTTTGGGAGACAATAGGAGACTTTTTTTGTAGTATTTCCACTGTAACTGGAGCATCCAAAGGAGCTCCAGTTACAGGGAAACCTGCCTGCTGGGGGGGAAAGCTTTGTACCAGGGCAGAGCTGACCAGGATCTACTGACCCTTCAGCTTTGCGCTCCTCTGCCCCCGAGACACCCGGCGATCACGTGATGGCTCCACGCTGCACAGCACTCATAGGAGAAGGCAGAAGCGCTGATAAAGCACTTCTGCCTTCTCCTCGGCTTCCCCGCTCACACTAATAGCTGGGCCCCTTCGCTGCTCCTGCTACAGTGCAAGAGCAGGAGCTGTCCTCCATCCCTGTGCGGCGCTCGGGGCAGAAACACAGCTGATCGCAGGATCATCTGTGTTTCTGCCCAGCAGGACGGGGGCCGCAAACCATGGCTCTAGGGGCCACATGCGGCCCGTGGGCCGCAGGTTGTGCACCCCATGGCTACAGTATATTAGCATCCAATTTTCACACGACCACGTCCGATTTCCCATCTGAAAAAAAAAACAAACTGATAGCAAATGGATGACTTCCATGTGGTGTTGTGTGTTTTTTTTTTTTACTCCTTGAATGGGGTATTCTGATCCTCATAGAAGGGAAGAATGGGGCATGCAGTGAGTTTCCCAAACCAGGCACACAGATCCAGTAAAAAATAGACAGCCTAGTTGACTTGTCCAGAATTAAAACGGACAGCACGCAAAAAAGAAACATGGGCATGTGAATAAGCCAAATAATGGGGCCAGTTCTAATTGTATAATCTTCTTAACCCTAATTGCAGCCAGATCCAGCCCATTATTGCCACATGGGATACATTCTATGTGCCGTTGGTTTTAAAATGTGTATCACCTCATATCATTATATATAGCAGGGATCAGCAACCTCCGGTTGTTCTGAAACTACAACACCTAGAATCCTTTCACTTCTATAGGAGTTACAAGTACACCTGAGTAAGTGTGCCTTCTGGGAGTTGTAGTTGCACAGCAGCTGGAGTACCGGAGATTGCTGATCCCTGATATATAGGTACACTACAGGTGTGTTTTAAAGAGGTTGAACCCGGACAGATCCCCTCCTTCCCCACTCAGCCATTCTGACATGAGCATTGGAGCATTTCATGCTCCAATGCTCCCTTGCCCTGCGCTGTATCATGCAGGGCAAGGGCTGTTTTGTTTACATTTTTACACTGCTTGGCGGAGGCTTCTGCCTAGCTGTGTTCCTGATTGTGCTAATGGGTGGAAGCCTCCAGCTAACTTAACCATGGAGAGCCCGGTACATCACTGGATGTCCAGAAAAAGCCTTTGTCCTGCGCGATTCAGTGCAGGGCAAGGGAGAGCGTCAGAGCATGAAATGCTCCGATGCTCATGTCAAAGGGGCTGAGTAGAGGAAGAAGGGGATATGTCCGGGTTCAGCTCTGAACCCGGACAATCCCTTTAAGCAACATTTTTGTATTTTTTCCGAGCAAATAAATTAATAAAATTCAGTCATTTTGCAATAATTTTTTATTAGATTTAATGTATACAGCTTCTGTTTAGATCTATGTATATTCATGCGAACAGACAGCAAGTAAACAGACAATACGTAAAGTCTGTTGGGTCTGATACTGCAGTCATATTTTGTGCCATCTGATCCCCAGTTCTTGCTGACTACAATTTTAGACTTTTGTAGACTGTGTAGTCTGTGTAGTAGTCGCAAAAACACATTGGCAGGATTTTTTTCAGAAATATTAGAAAAATTGCCCAATTTGATTTAATGTAGTTATAAATAGATAATAAAATAATAATCTAAGTATTGGCTGTAAAGATTCATGTACCTTTTAACGTTACCTACCATTTTGATCATGAGTAATTTCTTTGTTCTACAATAGATATCATGTACGCCATGTGAACTGTCCAGATTTGTCACATGACCAAGATGCAAAATCGAGTAGTAATGTTTATATCTCTGTTATGTTACCTAGGCAAGGTGCTGCTTTGCACAAATCCCATGAGCCAGAAAATTCTTGCTTGCAGCAGGGAAACTAGAATAGCGTGCTGTACCTGTTTTCTCCCCAGCTCATCTATTTTTTTTTTATGTTTTGTATTTTTAAGGTATATTGTTTTAGATTGTCTTAATACTACCTACGTGCCCATTTCTAGATATTTTAGTTAATAACAAATGTGCACGCACAGATAAAGATGGTATTAAGACATGTGTGATGTTGAAAATGGCCTGGACCACAAATTGAGACTGTTGTAAAGAGGGTGTTCTTGGTATTTTGTTATTGATAGCCTATCCTCCCTATAGGCCAGAAATAATTGACCAGCTGGGGCCGACACCCCATCTCACGGATCAGCCGTTTCAGTGTAGCACTGAAGCTGTAAGTTGGCTCCAGAAATACACAGCTCCATCCACTGTGTAGAGGACAGAGTTGGCTACTACAGTAACCAGCTTCATCCACTTCACTATGGACGGATCTGTGTAGTTCTAACCCATACTTCTGTCACTGTAGCTCCTCTGACACAGCTTGTCGGCAGCTGTTTGGGGCGTCGGACCCCTGTTTATCAGATATTGATGACCTATCCTGAGGATAAACCAACAATAACAAAATCCTCAAATATACCTTTAAATAAGATTGATTAAAGGGTTTCTCCGGGAATTAAGAAAATGAAAATACTTAAATATTATTCATGATAAGTATATTCCCAAATACCTTGCATTAGTTATAATGGCTCATTTTGTCTAGGGAGCAATAATTAGGAGAAACAAAATCACCGCCGTCCTATTAGTACACCAAAAAACCTGTCCTAATCACACAGGAGGACAAGTTACTTCACAGCACTGAGATAAAGAGCTGCCTCATCCTCCTCTCTGCTTGTCAGGGATTATGACTCTGAATATAGATGATAAGATCTTTAGCTGAATCTCTGTAGGAATGGAGTTCATGAGCAGATGTGGGTAATGAGCAGCAGCTCTTGTGTGCAGTCTCCATTACCTCAGTCTGTCCTGTCCGTCCTCTCTGTACTTCATGTCTCCTCATGAACTCCATTTCTACAGAGATTCAGCTTAAGATCTTATCAGATGTATTCAAGATCATAATCCCTGACAAGCAGAGCAGAGAGGAGGATGAGGCAGCTCTTTAGCTCAGTGTTGTGAAGTAAGGCTACTTTCACATTAGCGTTTTTAAATTCCGGTATTGAGTTCCGGCTCAATACCGGAAAAAAACGCTTCAGTTTTGTCCCCATTCATGCTGCGGTTTGCTCTCCGGTCCAGGCATCCGCACCAAGACGGATCCGGAATGACCCCCAATGCAAGTCAATGGGGACGGATCCGTTTGGTGTGGACACACCAGTAATCCGGATCTGTCCTCCATTGATTTCCAATGGGGGTCATTCCGGATCCGTCTTACATACATAGATACATACATACAGACATACATACTCACATACTCCAGACCGGCACAGTCTTCACGCGCCTCCTGCGCCGCCAGCTATGCACGTTCCCCACCTGCGCCCAGCAGAGGCGCTGTGGGGAATCATGCGCCAGCTCCTGAGAATTGAGTATGTATGTCTGTGTTATGAAGTACTGTGTCTTTCAATGTGTGTCATGGTGTGGGCCGGACGCTGCTACCGGCTCCACACATGTAACGTTAGCACGGATCCGTGACCTTTAGGTGAAGTAGCCTTACTTGTCCTCCTGTGTGATAGACAGGTTTGTGTGCACTAATAGGATGCAAACATCATGCTCCCTAAGACAAAGGAGCCATAATACTCATGAAGGTATTGGGAAAATATTTATAATAAAGTAATATTTACATATTTTCATTTTCTTAATTCCCGGAGAACCCCTTTAACTAGCTTAAGGTAAAAGCAGAGTAGCAACCTGTTAGATTTCCCCCTTTTGTTTTCCAGAGGCCTTTTCAGAAATGAAAATTTGGTTAAAATAATTGGGAGGTGAAATGTATACTATGATGATTTAATTACATTGGCTGTGAAACTACTGTGTCAACCAATAGATTTGTCTGTGAGCTACACCTAAGTACATTATCGTAGTTGCCCTCTAGTATTCACCCTTTAACCTCTATACAGGCATCTGCTTTTCACTGCAGGGAAGGCCCCAGGCTGGTACCACTTGGAGTAGTCTTTGTGTGGTTGGCTGCTGAGCCATGAGGTGTGAGGCACCGAGGGAGCAGGCAAACTCAGACAATAACAGACTGAGGTCAGGGTGGGAAAAGTTTATTCAAATCCTTGAAACAGTCCAAAAGTCGGGGCAGGCAGCATAGGGTCAGAATTTGGGAATTGGGCAGAAGTCAGTTCACAGGCAGATAAATTCCTAGGGAGAGATGCCTTAAATACCTACAGAAGTCCAGCCGATGGCTGGTGCAGATTGTGTACATGTAAACAGGCCCTTTAAGGGGCACAGGAATAGGTCTAGCAGCCAGCCTGTGGCCTGTAACATGGGACACAGGAGTTTACCCTATGTAAGCTCCATCTCTAATTCTTAGTTTTCACTGAGCTATTCGGTGGACACTAGCTTCCATGCCTCCCAGCAGTCCTGGATCCATTGGAACAATCTTGTGTGTGGGGGTTGGGGGGGGGTTGTCTGTCTGTATGTCCTGCCAGCACCACCCTGCCATAGCACTCGGTCACTGGCTAGGACTCAGTGGTGCTTTGCAGGGTCAAGTGGGAGTGGAGCTTGCTTCCTCTGGCTCACTCACCTCCCTGCCGTGCTGCTATGATGTCTCTTATACTCTTCGCCCTCTCTGAAGAAGAGATCCTGCTCCCTTATCTCTCTAACACACACAGAAGTATCATTGAGGACATTATACAGCAGTACTGAGCAGGGTAGCTGTGAATAAAGCACCTGGATGAGTCAGAAAGCCTAATATTGCTGCAGCTTGTCTGTCTCTGCCTCTGTCACTTTCTACTACTCCCCCCTTCTGTAGAAGTCTATGGGTCAGCATGTATTATGATCTGTCAGTGAGCTGAAAATCCATTTCATCTCTCAAAGTGGAATTCAGAGTGAGTTTAGTTTAGGAGGGACTTGGGGAGGAGGCTAGGAACCTGATAAGTGATTAGTGTTTGTTATATTCGCTTGTACTATAGATTTATACAGGGGGTTTTCCAAGATAACTGATGAGCTGTCCTCTGTGTTATTTTGGTGCCAGATAACACAGTGCACCTTCAGTTGTCTTGGAGTCCATGCTTCAACAGGTCAAGGTTGTTTTAGTGGCACAAAATGAACCTACACAGAAGAAAAGCAGTGATCCAGCACTTGTTAAATGTTTCTTCTTTATCTCAGCTTACATTAAAATTGCCATTCTTATTCCATAACAGTCCATATTGCATTTGGTTAAACAACATTACTCATGACATGCATGCATTAGTTCCTGAAAATGCTTTTAGGATTGTAATCACTTAATAAGGGCTCATGCACACAGTCATTTTGTGGCTCTGTAAAGCCCTAAGATGTACACAGCTTTGATATAGCATCCGTACAACTTGACAGGGCCCTACGGTACCTCCTTGTACATCCAGTGGTTTTTGTCTTGGCTTGAAAAAGGCCATCTGTGGCTGAAACGTTGCCATTTTTAATAAAGACCTAAATAAAATTATTTTATTGGAGTCTCCTTTGCTTTGGATCATCCTTACACTAGTATTATTTTCATGGTTGATGGACGGCCGACCGATGTGATGCATGGAGTAGGCTACTTTCACACTAGCGGTTTATAATTCCAGTATTGAGTTCTGTCATAGGGGCTCAATACCGGAATAAAACGCTTCAGTTTTGTCCCCATTCATTGTCAATGGGGACAAAACTGAACTGAAGACAACGGAATGCTCCTAAAAGCATTCCGTTCCGTCTTCCAGGCGTCCGCACCAAAACGGATCTGTCATGACCCCCAATGAAAGTCAATGGGGACGGATCCGTTTGGTGTGACACAATGGTGAACGGATCCGTCCTCCATTGACTTTCAATGGAGTTCATGACGGATCCGTCACCTGCATACATACATACATACATAGACATACACATAAACATACACAGACATATACACATACATACTTACATGCTCCCGGCAGGTCTCCACAGCGCAGGAGGAGCAGGACGGCGCACACATAGGACGATTACACCCGGCGCCCAGCAGAGGGCGCTGTGGGGAATCGTCCTATGTGCGCACCATCCTGCTCCTCCTGCGCTCTGGAGACCTGCCGGGAGCATGTCAGTATGTATGTGTATTTGTATGTGTATATGTGTGTGTGTATGTACTGTGTGACATGTGTGGGGCCAGAGCGCAGTTCCGGCCCCACACATGTCCCTGCGGTAGCACGGATCCGGCGGCACCCTTCACCTGCCGTATCCATGCTGCGCTAGTGTGAAAGAGGCCGTAGTTGGAGTTGTGTAGGAAAATTTCACCGTGTATTGTTCCTCCAGTTTTATTTGGAAGCATGCAAAGATGTTTTTTTTTTTTTTTTGAGATTAGATAGAATCCAACAACAACAAAAATTCATGGTGTGCTCCATTGGATATTGTATTACAGAGCAATCATTCCCTATGTGGTTTGGAGCTGTAGGGGATAGTAATAACAGAGCCGTATGTATGACGCCTCAGAGGGAATTTCTTAATAGAAGGGCAATGGTAAAATAATCAGATTCCATGCAGGTTGACAGTCATATGACCCAAGTTGATTGGCCACAAACTGAGCTAGTATCTTGCATTTTGTTGAACTTGCAGGCCTGTGGTGTGGATATTATTCCAACTGCAGCGTCATTCTGTTATTTAAAGTGGATCGATCACTACAATATGCTGGCATATTTAAATAGTTATTCACATCTTTAAGATAAGCCACCAGTTTGTGACTGGTGAGTTCCAGCCGATGAGACCCCCACCAATCCTCAGTATGACACTGCAGGCACAGCACTGGTTTAGCACTACTACCCTTTTAAAGTTTTCCCTGCACCTGTGAAGGGATAAATAGTGGAACCACCAGCACTGTGGTCCTTACATTCTCAGGCTCCAAAGGTTGAACCCTCACTGATCACAAAGTGATACCATATCCTAGTAACGACAGTTATAGTACTTTATCAGATGAATTATTCCTGTAATGGCAGCATGCTATAATGACAGGTATGCTAGGCTTTTCAACCCTATAAAATATATGTAGGAGCTATTCTCCAAATATTAGTGATAAAATGTGGGTGATATAATTGCTCCCTATCATAATTTATTTTTGTAATTCGATAAGACATCTGGGTTTCTTAATAAAAAGCATTTGACTGTGCTTTGAACGGTTGCAGTGCCTGTAAAGCACTCATTTGCTTTATTTTCTCTTTTAGAAGATTATAGTGCACTTTGCTTTATTGTTGTATGTTTTATGCTTTTTCAATGTGACTTTTGTAATAAATAGCCTTTATTTGTATAACGTCATTTCATTAAGTAGATGGTTGAATGAATAAAGCAGGATTCGTCTTTCAAATGCGGCAGGGCACATTATATGTTGTTGTATTTCGGTCTAATTATGTTTATTGCTATATTGAGACTGTGTATACATTGCAGAAAAGCTGCTATCTCTGCTGAGGCTCATGTTTGTTGAGCTCCAGCACCGCACTGCTCACATACAGCGGCTTGTCTCTAGTAAGCATATCTAAATGTGTCTGTTGAAGAATCCCTGTGGGGGCCCTGTATCTATTTTTAAGCCTGGATATGCGTCATCAGTGGGTATTTTCTCTAGTGACTGGCTGACATCAGTAGGTCTCCTCCTGCACCCTGTATCAGTGAGTGACTTATGATTGATGGGAGTCACGGCTGCAGTTTAGATGTTTTTTTTTTTTTTTTCCTCTCATGGGAATGAATAACAAGAATTTCAAGTCTGTTGCATTTATTGAATGGCTGGAGACACAAGATTGCAATGCAAGAAAATGCAGATAGTAGTGATTCATTTCTTTCTGGCAGCGGATGTGTGGACTCAGTGGGGAGAGAATAGCAAGACGGACCGTGAGCTCAAATTGTGCCAGTCAAATGTTAAAAGGCTTTGATTTCCCTTCTGTTCAGTGTGTGACGGATATAAAATCAGCATTATATTGAAATTTCCTGTAGCTGAAGTGGGCTGCTGGAAGACTCAGCGTCTCTTTCTATGACCTTGGGTAAGTCTGCCTACTTTCATCCTGGATGTTAACCGTTTCAATGTATGCTGTGCTGCTCTGAATCCTCTACTAGCGTTATTATTATGCAGAAGTAGAAGAAATATATGCATATTAAAATTAATATATATATATATATATATATATATATATATATATATATATACACACAAATAATGTCATATAGAGTAGATCAGTGAGCGGTTATCCTTGGTGCTGTAAAGCCGTGTACGTGAATTGGCTTTGTACGTAATAAATGTGCTGCTAACAGACTGTGACACAAATTAGTAGCACAGTATGGCTCAAGCCGGAGCTGTACCACAGAGGCCTGTACTTCTGTGTAATGCCTTACACATGGCACTGTGCCTGGAAAGCCTGTTTTGATTTGTGCTATGATTCACAAGACCCCTGAGAGATGTCAGCGTAAAAAGGACCTACCAGTAGTTATTTCGTTACAAGGGTGAAGCACTTACTTTACCCATATACATCCAATTAAAAGCAATGTGAAAAGCCTTTCCTGGGTGGTTGCACTATAGTGTTAATAGTATAGTATTAACACTGTGTCACATGGTAATATAAAACAATATATGTAGTATATTCATTGTTATGTCATTGTATAACACTGTGACTTTCACTGCACATACATACGTGCTGCCATACATATAACAGGAAAGGAATAGTGCCGTGGATTGCGACTTTAGATGCAGCAGAGTTGCACTTGCATTGTGTCTTGTGATATTTCTGCAGTCGACCTGCAGCCTAGCAAGGCTCTCATCATCTCACTCACAGCACAAGGTGCACATAATGGATTCTCGAGAAGCTTTTAAAACATATTTATGCAGTATATCTGCTGAAGATCAAACCGGGAAACAAATGTAACCTTTCTAAATCAAGCCACTAACCCCCATAATGGTAATCTTTATCCTAAAAGAAGATTGGTGAGGTATGCTTGGAACTTTAATTTGAAGCTAAATGTTGTAAAATATTAAAAGTAAAAGTGAACCCCATAAATTTACAGATGTAGCAGAACTGTATTTGGCATTTTAAGGGGTTTCCATCTTCAGGGTTCTTTTTGGGCAGACTACCTCACATGGCCGAACCTGTGAGAGAAGTATACTTACCTGCCCCCAGCTGATGGGTTCCCGCTCCTTCACTTCCCCACAATGCTCCAGTCCCCGCATGTCAACTTCCAGTAACTGGCTGCAGCGGTAATGCATCCCTTTTGTGTCTGATCAGTGGATCATGTGATGCAAGAGAGACGCATCACCAGTGATTGGCTGCAGCAGCTGTCAAACCGCCATTTAGGGGGCTGTACAGCCACTTATGGGGGAGTTGTCCAAAAAATGGAAAACCCCTTTAACATTTTAAGGCTACATTGTTTGTGGATTGTGATAACTGCAGATAATGTAAAGTACTTGTTCCACTCTGTCACGTCTGTCAAACACAACCCCACTACAACTGTATAGTTGCAGCTCTAACCGGATCAATCTGCTGTAGTGTATATGTGCTATACTTGCAGGTGATGAAGTTAATGCCTATGGCTTACAAGTAAGTATGTAGCAGGTCATTTGAACTGTCTGCATGATTAATAGCATAAATTATAGTGTTAATAATCTCGGCAAATTTAAGAGAAAGGATCAGAAAATGTATGCAGCGTTAGCTTGAGGCAATAATTCCTTACACTTAGTTTTATTGCAGTTCTAATTGTTATATTAGGGCATCATTAAAATCATTGTTTAGTTCTAGGATCATTAGAACATATAACATCCATAATCCACTTGTAATTATGGCACAGCATGGCTACTGTATTCTTATTCGGTCCGTCACACTGTGTTAGAGCATTTCCTAAAATGCACTTTTCCAGTATTGGAATCCCTTCCTTTACAGGTGGGAACATTGTGATAATAGAGTAAGGATGGAGCAGGAAATGTGTTCATTGGCAGCCACGTCCTGTTTTAGGACAGCCTGTATGTGCAGGTCCAATAGACCAGTGCTCCTCCATAGCTACAGTAATAATCGGTGATCATTTAAGTATTTAACATGATTAAAGGAATATGACAACCGTTTCCTTTGCTCTCTTTTTCTTTTAGAATTTAATTTTATATTATACCGTAATAAGGTTCTGAATTATCTTGTTCCTGTGTATTACAAGCTATCTGAGACCGCTTTGCATCATTACTTTATATTTATGTTGGGGTAAATGTGCTCAGAAAAACAGAGGTCTTAGGGCTCATGTACATGACTGTATTTTTCGGTGTTCTTTTAACAGCACACAACCATTCATTTCTAAGTTGGTTCAAAGGGAATGAAAAATATAAAGGATTTATATTTCTCCTTCCTGCGGGATCCACTTCTAGCTTTGGCCCAAACTGCCACAAAAACCCATGCGCAAACCCACCCTTCACCAATCTGCTGCTGTTGCGACGCTTACTGGTCCCCGCTTCCTAGTCTCAACTCGACACAGTGGAAATGGCAGGAGACGCCTGCTCTGCCAGTTACTGGCCACAGCGGTGAAAGAATTGGAGATAAGTGGGGACCTGGTACAGCAGCGGCAGGGCTTTGGTGAGTTACAGTAACTAATGGTTTTATGGGTTTCAGATCACTAAAAGTCTGTTCTCAAAAATATCAGGCAAGATAAATGAATTTTCTATTTAATTTGTTGGGTGGCGTTAGTGATATTGACTAACCATAGGATCAGTTGTCTTGTAGACAAATCTTTACATGTAACGACAAGTCAGAGAACATGCAGTGCCAGATATTACATGGAGGTGTTAATCCGTCACTATTATTTGTTTTACATTGTTAATAATTAAACACTTATTTCAGATATAGGTCAACTCCAGTAAAGTGCTTCTAACCACTTTAACACATTTGTTTTTTTCTATTACACTTAATGTGCCTTTAATGCAACATTTGAATGTACCGTAATTCTCGAGCTAAAACGTCCCTGGTAAGTGCAGAATGCTGCTTGGATCTTAGCTTATGTTAATATTCACCAAGTGGTAACGAGTGACCTGATGTTCCCTTTCTTCTCTTAAACAGGGCTTTTATAATACAGCAGAAGTAGACATATCCTGGAGATATCTGACTAGTGTCTTAAAGGGGTTGGCTCATCTAACACATTGGTGGCATTGGGTATGGTTCCAATGTCCAGATGAGTGTGGGTTCTACAACAGGGCGAAGGAGAGCGCACCGCACATCTGTGGGAGTTCTGAAAAGAGTAGGCTCACTCGGCTGTTTCTGGAAGTCCCACAGAAATGAATGAAGAGTGCACAGAGCAAGCACAGCCACCTCACTATTCACCTCTATGGGAGTTCCAGAAATAGCCAAGTCAGTGCTCGGCTATATTTGACACTCCCAAAGAAGTGAATGAAGAGTGCCCTCTCTTGTGTGGTGCACCCTTGTTCACTTTAAGGCCTCGTATTAGAGATAGGTGCACGTCCCATTGATATGTATTTATTTTACGCACTTATATAGTGCTGGCATATTCTGCAATGCTTTCTAGACATTTATCATCATTCACTGTCCTCAGTGGACTTCACAATCTAAATTTCCTATCAGTATGTGTTTGGAGTGTGGGAGGAAACTGGAGTACCTGAAGGAAATCCACGCAAACACGGTGATAACATTCAAACTCCATGCACGTGTTCTCCTTGGTTGGATTCGAACCACCAGTGCTAACCACTGAACTGTGCTAACAAGGGCCCAACCTTTTAACTGTTTTCTTGTAGACATGAATGTTAGACAGTGTGCTAAAGAGAAAAATAAAAACACCCACCATCTGATAGAAACAAAACTTTATATGAAAACAGCTTCAGATAGCTAGGAGAATCATGGGTGTTATGGGAGGTATTCATCTGTGCAGCAATTACTGCTGGTGAAGGATTCGGTTCTGAACAGACCACATGGAGTCACCCGGAATGACACATTGAATGCTTATCCTGTGGAAAAAAAAGAGAAAAAAAAGTTGTGCTCCACTAGGGCAGTATGTTTGCCACACAAGAAAAACCCCTTCCATTTTTTAAGTAGATCGTAGGGTAGGAGCGAGGCTCGCGTTTCATGTTTGTAGATTTTCTGCAGTCTTTTCAGGTCTCTGGTTTGACAGGTCAGAGCTGTTTTGGGGGCATGAAGGACACATACACAATATTAGGTTGATTAGTTTTAATGTTATGATCAGGGTGTATTTTTCATTTGTTGGTTATTTGGAGATAATGTGGCATGTCGGCGGCTGTGAACCTGTGACGGTATCATGAACATGTGCTAGAATGGTGGCTATGTGGGAATAGTACACAACTATATGGAGGCAGTTTAGGGACCATGTTAAAGTGAAAGCTCCATAGCAAGGGGAACCAAGACCTTGTATTCTATGGAATATTACAAAGTCAAATTGATATTCTGTGTCAAGTAAAATAAAATTGGAAATATGTTGATGAGCATGAAAACTATAGCTGATATATGTGGAACTTTTTCATGTGCTAAATTCTGATCTATGAAATGTTGTTCTCTTGTAGTTTGGCGCCACTTATTTGCAGCAGACTTGTAGCCAAGAGCACTGATCACATCTGTTCATGCAGAGGCGTCCTTCCTTATGTGGCTGGGTAACAGCTTGCAATAAGATTTTACTGCTTTTTGCTACGTAGCTGTAAACCTTGGTGTTCTAGGATGCCGGGATAAGACGAGCATTAACCGAAAACATTTGGAAACATAAAGTTATGTATGTATGATTAATGGGCGTCTATTAACGTGCACGCTGCTCAAAGGACAACTTGTTTGTAAATGTTGTAGTACATCTAGCAGTGTCCCAGACAGCAATCCCAAAACGCGTGAGGCATTTTTTCCAGCTACTTAATACTTGATCTCTTTAAATTGCACTGAACGCTTCTGTTAATGGTAAATGTTTCTAGGAATTTCCTTGTTTTGTATAAAATTGATAAAAGGATGTGGACACAGCAGGAGTGGAAAATCCAAGGTGTATTACTTACAAGACTTCTGCATTCCTTACAAACAGGCTGTGACCCAAACAGCAAATCTTCCACATGTGCTTGAAAGTTAAGACTGCTCAGTGGTGGAGAATGTGGGTGCACCTCTATTCCCACTAATAGCAGAGTAATGAATATGGATTATTTTTCACTCTTAATTTCATTTATAGGGCTTCTCCTTTACTTGCATGTAATCACTGGTGTTATTGTAATAAACCCTAAAGCAAGCTTTCCTTCAGGACTCGTCAAACTGAGGGAGAGATTTATTGCTTGGCTGGCTGTACAATTTACACTTAGACTTGTGTCTCAGGAGGGTTTGTACCAGTTAGATTCATGCTGAATGAATGTTGCGTTTTAGCTTAACTGAAAGTGGGTTTATTTTTCTGGGAGATGATTTAGCGCTAAAGAATACTATGGTGTCATTCTGAAGTTATTCAAGGTCCACCCGGGGCTGCAAGTCCTAAACAATTAAGGCATTTTTAAAAAATACATTTTAGTTGCAACTAGATTCAAAGGAATACATGGAAAACTTTTTTATTTTTTCTAAAAGGTTGTTTGGGATTTGGTGTGAGAATTTCTACTGATGACCCTATAACTAACAGAAGAAATGTATAAAAAGCTCTTCAATGTAGATAAGTGAAGACTGATTCTTTTACTGTCTTACTTCTGATGGTTACGTACACGTTAGATGAAGTTCGTGCTCGGACATCTAATGTGTATGGGGATTTCCTCATGTCAAGGGGAACAGAGGGTTGGGCATTTTGATTTTCAACAAGCCCAATAGTTGTTTCTCAAAGAAGGTAAGCTACTATTAGAGGAGTCTAGAAGTGGTTGCCCTCCTTTCCCCATTGGGAATATTTGCACGCTTTGCTGAGCATACATTTGTATAGGAGAAGGAATAAATAAAATATCATTAGCTGAAGCTGTGATATGATCTCATGAAGTTACATGCCCAAAGCCAAGGACTGAAGCTTGGGATTCTGACTACAACATGCCTATCTTGATTAATGTCAAGTTCTAGTGACTCTAGTGTGGGTTGAAATCATCATTCACATCAAAGCCCCCACATACACTGTACATCCGTGTATTACTGCCAGTATTCAATATTAATGTGGATGGTGATTTTGATCTATACATTTTTTAGTGAGTAGGCTAAGCTTCACAGAAACAAGAACACTGTGTTTTGTCCTCAGAATCCCTCAGTCGTGTAGTTTAACTTTAATGCCATGGTCTTAAACTCTAACTTATAAGGTTGGATACATAATGGTGCGGTAGGAAAAGATATATTTGCATCCTATCCACATCCTCATAATGGAATGGTGTTATCAACTGTGCTCATCTGCTCCATTCAGCACTGACAACCAGGGGAAACCTAACAAACCTCATTATAAATCAATGGGATCTATCAAGAGCAGTTAAGATCCATTTACAGACAGACAATTCATGCTGGCCATTGCTAGTAAACCTATCTCTGCATTATTATCTGTGCTAAGTAGCTTGTTTTACAGCTAGTTCTGCTTTTTAACAAACTTTCAAGTGGAATAGAACGTAAGAAAATATTTTTGGCAGGCACATTACATAGCTGGTACATAAAGTGTTGATTTCTACATATCCGAATGCTACTGACATAGTGGACTACATTATATACATTGCATAACGTACATAGAGTGTGTATGGGGGCCTCCCAACAATCCAGATAACGATCAGTTAGTTCAGTTAGTTTCTGATGGTTGCCTACTAGAGATGAATGAATTAATTTTCTTCATCAACAGAACTTCTTTACCTGTGGATGGCAGAAAATTCCTTGACTAAAAATCAGTTCCATTCATGTGAATGAGGCAGCAAGCACATGGATTTCTGCAAGCCCCATTAAGGTGAATGGAACTGATTTTCAGTCACAGAATTTTTTGACACAAAATCTTTCATGTGTGAAGGCCTCCTTACACAGTCCTACAAAGCAGATCTGGAACTAACCGTTCAATCACCTCCACTTTATAAGGACAAGTGATCACTACAGCAATTGTTGTCCCCATTGTTTCTTGCCAGGAGATTCCTATTTACAAAGGATAATATGCAGCCCCGAAACGATTTTAGGTACCACATCACTGATGCTTTCACCCAGTGAACTTGTTTGCTTGTTCAACAGTTGATTGGTGGCACCTTTACCCAGGGCAATTATTGGGAATGAGAGTTTATTGTTGATAATCAGCACAATAATTGGCCTGTGTAAAGGATTTTATTATTTATGACTTATCCTTATGATAGGTCATCAATATCAGATGGGTCTGACACCCTGCACCCCTGCTGATCAGCTGGTTGAAGAAAATCCCTGACAACCCCTTTAAGACCTAGAGAATGCATATAGCATAAGATGTTTCTACTGCAGTAGCTCAAACACAAAGTTTCATCACCCACAATAACCTGAAGTCATTGGTATATCTTTTTTTACTGAATATTGAATTGAATACCTATTATTATTATTATTATTATTATTATTATTACAATTAGTCAATCATTTATGAACTATGGGTGCTGGGGCTGAGACCCCAAACCAGTATTCTCCAATTTGAATAGTACAGCAGAGAGGTCATATGTTGTGCATACATTTAATTCTAGTTTACTAATTAGTAACCTTTATTGGCAGTGTATTGTATACTGTACTGTAAGTGATGTTCGAGACACACACAAAGGTGATGGGCCACATGACAATAAGCAAACACATCATCTCAAAGTGATCCTTCAAATATCTTCTTGTGTCGAGTTCCTCTGCTCCGGTCTGTATTAATTGACACATTTAGTGCTTTGTATTCAGAGGTCAGCAGTCTTGTGAAACCTACTGTATGCTAGATATCTCCCCAACCCCCCAAAGATATACAAAGAACAGGTCTGTTAAGTAGGTAGATGAAAATGTGGTAAATGATTAATCTGTTGGGCAGTTTCCCAAGTTACTTACTCACTAGGATGCAAATGATTCCCCTGATCTGTCTGAGACAAGATTAGTTTCTGCCAGCCTTCACAAAATCTGCATTGTTGCTCTACTTTGTGGACGTCAGCATGTGAGCAGCAGCTGTGAGTAAGAGTGTAATGTGGATGTGATAGGATCTCATGCTTGTGCAAGTCTCATCTCGTTCCTCATTTCCAACCACTTCCTGGGGTTTTCTCAGGTAATGGCAATGATTCAGAACTCTGAACTTCAGCATTTTATGTGCTCCTAACAGGGGAAGGGAAATATCTGTCCATTGCTAAATCCATTAGTAAAACCTACTATACCCATATACATATATTAAGTTACTGATTCAACTATTGATGAAACATGTGTCCTATGGATATCACTGCTCACATTGCCTATAACAACTAGGTTTTAGTTACCTAGCTCAGTAAAGGGCTCTTAACATCTCAATTTTCTATGTGTGGTAGGTATATGCCTGGAATATTCCATAATATATACCTGTTACATTTCCATAGTGCATCAACACCAACATATGCTAATGGAATATTATTTTACGATGCACTGGATCTTCATGCATATCCCTATAGGTGGCATATCCCGCTTTATGCCTATGTAGTCGGATAGGCTGTAGGTATCTACCGGAGGATCCTCTGAACATATAACTCCACCATAGGCTCCAATTGAGATCTAAACAGAGCCTAAGGCTACTTTCACACTAGCGTTTTAAAATTCCGGTATTGAGTTCCGTCATAGGGGCTCAATACCGGAATAAAACGCTTCAGTTTTGTCCCCATTCATTGTCAATGGGGACAAAACTGAACTGAAGACAACGGAATGCTCCTGAAAGCATTCCGTTCCGTCTTCAGACCGGAGAACAAACCGCAGCATGCTGCGGTTTGCTCTCCGGTCCAGGCATCCGCACCAAGACGGATCCGGAATGACCCCCAATGCAAGTCAATGGGGGTGGATCCGTCTGGTGTGACCATAATGGTAACCGGATCCGCCCTCCATTGACTTTCAATGGAGTCCATTACGGATCCGGCTACACATAGACACATACATACACATACACATAAACATAAACATACACACACATAAAGACATACAAACACACATACATACTTACATGCTCCCCGGCAGGTCTTCGGAGCGTCAGGGACAGGAGGGCTCACACAGGTCACGATTCCCCACAGCGCCCTCTGCTGGGCGCCTGGTGGAATCGTCATGATTCCACCAGGCGCCCAGCAGAGGGCGCTGTGCGGAATCGTGACCTGTGTGAGCCGTTCTGTCCCTCTGACGCTCCGAAGACCTGCCGGGGAGCATGTAAGTATGTATGTGTGTTTGTATGTCTATATGTGTGTGTATGTTTATGTTTATGTGTATGTATGTACTGTGTGACATGTGTGGGGCCGGAGCGCGGTTCCGGCTCCACACATGTCACTGCGGCAGGCCTGATCCGGCAGCACCCTTCACCTGCCGGATCAGGCCTGCCGCCAGTGTGAAAGTAGCCTAAGACATAACAAACATGAATTAAAGATAAGGTTTAAAGAAGAACTCCCGCAAAAAATGTTTTTCTCTGACCTGTTAGAAAAGTGCATGATAAAATGACATTCACTACAGATTATTTTATCAGAGGCTGTAATTGAGAGTTTACACTCTCTTCTTATTGTAGCTGGGTCATGTGACCAACTCCCTGACCTTCAACTGATCCAGGACAGGAAGTCAGTCACTTCTCTATTCATTCCTATGAGACTGAAAGTGAGGCTCCCATAGGAATGCATAGAAAATTAGACTTCCTGTCCACGCATAAGGTGCTGTGTGAGTTGGTGGGTCTAATTCCTAGTCACATGACACAGATGAGAAGCACCAGGGAGATATAACTAAAAAAATCATCTACTGGTAAGAAAATGACATTCACTACAGATTACATCATGTACATTTCTAGCAGGACATGGAATAAAATTTTTTGCGGGAGTTCTTCTTTAACCATTAGGAAATATAAGTGTATATCTCAACCTCCTGATTTATCAGCTCAATCACCTATATAATGGACCTTGTATTTGTGTCCATTTAGTAAATTTGCTTCTTGTATCAATGTGGTTTTATTTCTGCTTGATGAAACTCCCCCGCATTGATTTGAGGGAATGCAGCACATTTTTAAACCAACATCTTTCCCTACTCATATGAAAGCCGCTATTAGTTGTAACAGTTTCTTTCCATATACTGTCAGTCCTGGCATCCATTGGTATCACGGTAGTGACCGATATGGCTATGACTTTGAACTGTCCTGACAACTAATTACAACACACTACTTCATCCATACTGCCAATTTACAAATAGTCTATAGATAGACTTGTATTAATTGATTCCTACAATAAGGTAGTGTAGCAGTTATTTGTCAGTAAATCTACTAACGTGATTGGAAATGTGATTATGCAGTGATAAATATACAACATTTTTTAAATACTTTGTATACTTTATAGCAGGTAACATTTGGCGTGGTACGCTGTATTGAGCATTACATCACTTTCAATCTCAATCATATAGGGTGATCACCTCTAGGATTCGTAATATATATCCATATGTACCGCATATCTGTCTGTCTATATATCACAGAAAGGAGAAATATTGCAGCTTGCGCAGTGACCTTCCTCTGCATTGTTAAATTATGCAACATATTATTCTGACTTCTTGGCATTTGGCCACACCAGTTACATTAGGAAGAAGAACACAGGCCCTTGCCATACACTTTTCTGACAAGGCTGTCAGTCCAGTGAAAGAGGCGATTAGACAAGGTAATATAAAGTACACAGAGGAAAAAGATTCCCTGGATTTGAAACTGATGCCAACATGATACAGAGCATCAGTGACATGTTTCATCCTTTTTATGGAGACACTTAGATGTCTTGTTCTGTGTGACAGATACAAATCATTGTGGTATTATCTATCTAATACAAGATGACAAGCAACTTATGGCTTCAAACAACTTGGGCCTCATGCACACGACAGTCTGGATTTTGTGGTCTGCAAATTGTCAAAATGCAGACACCGTCCGTGCTGCATCCTCATTTTTTGCAGCCAAGTATAGCATATGTTTTAGCATTTTGTGGAATGGACATATATATGTACATTCCACAGAAAGATAGAATGCAGACCACGGACCCATTGTAGTCAGTGAGTCCAAGAAAATAAATGTGGACAGCACACGGATTGGATCCGCAAAACGGACAAGGTCATGTGCATGAGGCCTAACTTTGTTTGGTACACAGCATGTAGATAGGTTATGGCTACAACCTATCTGTTTCTGTGCTTGCTATGCACTTGTAGGGAAAGTCATGTCATGTGTCAACATTTGTGTAGGTAAAAAGGGGTATTGCATCTCAAGCTGGTTTGTGAAAAATATTTGGTAATGGACATTACAAAATAAAATCTGATATTTTTAGGAGTCTTTAACAAACTTCCTAAAAGGGATGCTCCTTGATAGGGGATATGCCACATACTATACATGTCATAGAAATTAAAAATGTCACAATATTTGTATGACATTTTCCTCTCTGGTTGCTCCCCCTGCTATTTATTTCTGGTCCGCATTCTCCTGCATTGAGTAGTAGACTAACATGCTTCCCTGCTGCCTTCTTTCCCTCTCGGTGCTGGCGTAGTGATCTTACACAAAAGCCGGTGAAGTATACAGTCATCTTTCATTAATTTGTCAATACTTCTAAATTCATTGAAATATGGCTAGATCTATCTCTAGAAAGTGGAGGAGGAAATTGTGGAGGCATTACATGTGAGGGAAAATCAGAAGCAAGAACAGTAGCCACAGTTTAACAATCACGTCTCATTTGCTTACAGGTTTTCTGTTTTCTTGCATCCTCGATTTTTACAAAAATGACTACATGAAGGGCGACCATATTGATTTTCGGGTTGGACTTGGCTTCTCTGAAATTGATTATATCCCTCTTGCTTTGTATACCATTAGTTTCTGGGATTCTAAATCAACCATGACAACCAGCATAGATGGACTTCATACTCAGTTGCCAAAATGCCCATCATAATGAAACAAAGAGAATGGAACAGAAATGAAAGGGCAACATTACATAAATTGCACATCTAAGAAAATCTAAAGTAACCAATAAATAATGTTAAGCATGTTGCATTTGACAACAAATAAAGTTTAAATACCATAAAAACATTTTATACAGAAAAGTACCTCCCAAAAGGAAATTCCCAAGAAAAATTGTTTCCCGTATAGAGCAACATCTATGTCCCTATGTTCCCTATTTAAATGGCGCTCAAGACACTTGAGACAAGCGCTTGGCTGTCTCCAGCAGTCCCCTGTCCGTGGGCACCTTTGGGAGCATTTTTTTTTATTATTGCATTATACTCATTTTGGACTGAAATTATTTTTTCCATTGATCTTTATTAATAATTTTCAACAGTTTTTCGCTTCATCTACAGGCTATTGCTCTCTGTTTTATAATGAATGTGGTGCAGGTTTAAAATCTGCAGCGTCAGTTTACATTGTTGGAGATTTCTGCATTTGATATGCAGAGGATGAAATCTGCGACAGATTTCTTGAGGACCATTTGCTACCTCGGGATATCCACTTTTTTTTTCTTCAATGAATCTGGCATTTGTCTGCTTGATTTTCCATATTTCACATATTGGCATTTCTCCTAGCACAGGCTTTGTCCTGTATCTAAAAAAAATGGAAAGCTGTTTTTTCCTCTTAATCACCACATGCAAGTCACAGTGCAGGTGACAGGAAGCGGCAGAAGGAAGCCTTTACCATTGTTTGTGTAGTATGTGGCTGGCTGCCATTTTTGATATGGGATTTCAGAGTTGCACACCCAAAGTCTGCTGGCCTGCTGACCTTACACCAGTCATGACCTAGTCAGGTGCAACAGGACATTCACATGAGACCTATTGTTGTGTGGCATGGTTTAGATAAAGGAAGTAGTGTGCAAAATGCAGTAGGAGGGTAAACTTGGCATCAAATGTCCTACAGTGCCACTGCAGGGCACAAGAAGCATTAGGCTAGTTTCACACTAGCGGGTAGAGATATACGACTGGCTGTTCTGGCAGGGCAGGTTTTTTTCTCTGCATACAGTATTTGCCGAGTTTCAGTCGGATCTCCGCTGGACCCCATTATAGATAATGGGGCCGCGGGCCTGGATCCAGAGAACTCCAGCAGGTTGTACCCTAGCTTGTCGGATCTCTTATCGCTAGAGTAAACTAGCCCTACACAGTGCCCTTGGAAAGCAGTGGGTTGTCTGAAGGACAGCCACATTAGGTCCCCCAGAGGAAGAGGCACAATGTGTAGTCACTTTCAGTTAGCTAGTAGATGAGGGTCCTGAGTGAGGTACTTCCCACTATTAACTCTTCAAATTTACGATATTTCTAGCATTATAGAATCTATGGAATCAAACCACCACCAACAGTCAGTAAAATTTCTAAATGACACTGAATATGTCTCTATTTTAGCACAGCTGCATTTGTATACCACAGATATCAAGACTTTTTTGCAGATACAGTGATATTACCAACGCAGCGGCAGTAATATTTACCATGTTATGTCATTATATGCATCTCTATATCTGCTTATCTTGGTACAAAACCTGTTATCCCATACATGTGGCACATGCCAGTGTTTCTTATTTTCTCAGTATACATTATAATATTCTGCTCCAACAGGAGTATGGAATTACTATGGAAACTGTGACATTCTTGCAGGGTATGCTCGGTTGTCTTGGAGAAAATGTTTAGTCGTCTACATCTGTATATCAGATATTTGTGATTTGTCATAGATACTTTACATGAAGCTTTAATTAGCGTAGTTTTGAAAATGGTCTTCCGTATTACCCTTACCATCTTATTTCAGGTAAGATGAGATTTTTCTAGAACCTCTTATCTGTTACCATACCAGCTGCAGACTGTCTGGGGTTCAGGATGCAGTGGAGCAGCCATATATGGTACACTCAGATCATGTATGTAACGGGGTCTTTGAATTGCCCTGGCTTCACTTCTGTATTACAGGAATGCTCCATTTTCATATCAGTAGGCGATTACTACCCATGTAATAAAATAGTCATCACAAGTAGCCACTGATATTGAAACCCTTACACTGATTCTCACCTTCCCACCATGTCGACTCCAGCTTCTCCCCAACTAGCCATTGTCATACCAGACTATGAGGTCATTTGTCACAAATCTGCTGCCGTACTAGTTTAGTGGCATGCAGGTTTTCAGCACTTTCTGGGTCTGGATTGGTAAAACATTTAAGATGCATTCACAAGTGCATTTTCTGCAGAATGTCTCCAACTATCCAGTTTAGCTGAACAGGGTTTGGAGAAATCCATGCTTGCCCCATGCTATAGAAAAACAACAGCATTCAGAGGAACGGAGTGGATTTTCAGCAATTAATACTACATTCATGCATAGGATTTGTATTAATACTAATGAATTCAACCACTACAAAATGTTGAAAGGAATCCATCATCATGAAAACGTGAAGTAATCTCCATGCAGTATGTTATGGAGCAGGAGGAGCTGAGCAGATTGATATCTAGTTTTATGGGAAAATATTCAGTAAAACTTGTGTTTCATTCATTTATATTCCTGCTCATTCTGGGCTATGAAGTGAAGGAGGAGGTCCTATCAGTGATTGACAGCTATCTCTGTATGTACAGTCATAGAGGGAAGACTGTCAATCACTGATAGGACCAGCTCCTTGTCTTCAAAGCCCAGAATGAACATGGATATAAATGAGTAATTTTCCATAACCATAAAACTATGTATCAATCTGCTCTTTCTGCTCTATAGCCTGCTGCCTTTAGCTCAAACACCATGTGCAAGTGACAGATTCTCCATAACAATAAAATAGACCTGAACCTGCAGGACAGTGGTCTGACAGCTAGAGTCCTTCCTAGAACGTGCAGTTGGAATAAGAATGGAAGAATAGCTTCTTGATTTGTATTGCAGATGTTTCCATTTGGTCCCTGCATATTTATAGTCTATAATTTCACATGTGAAAGATGGATTATTTCATTGGGTGAATACGTATTTTGTATTGCATTAAAATTTGATCCCTCAATGGTCTCTAAAATGGTTTTTGGCAGTTATATAGTGAATAGTGTGGGTATTAATGAGTCAGGCACTTGTTAGCAGAAGAAAAAAACGTATTACACTGGAAGGCGATCAGGGGCATGCTGGGAGGATGCTGCGATGTGAGAAGGCAAAAGCGAAGAAACTCTACTATAACATTTTCAATTATATTACATACACTGTACATGGCCATTAATGAAAACTCCCATAGACATTAGTGGAAAAGAGACCAAAATGATGCACGTTAACTTTTATTCTGTGCCTGTATCAGGGTTGTGGACTACTAGTCTGTTTTAGGTGAAGCCTGGCCCAGAATGTACTGACTTCAGCGTCAAAATAAAAATATTAAATTATTATTAATATTGTACAATTAGCTTATTAAATGCACAGCTCATTGCATATTTACTTTTATGTGAAAATGTAGATATTGTCATAAATGTTCTGTCCTGTCAACGTTTATCAGAAAGAACAGTGATAATTATTATCTATGAGCCTTGAAGGAGCTAGAGTCAGAGTGTGGGAAAATAGAGGAGTTAGGACCCATTCACACGACCGTGTGAATGGGTCCGCATCTATTCCGCTATATTGCGGAATAGATGCGGCCCCATTCACCTCTAACCCCATTCACCGCATAAAAAAAATAAAACGTGTCCTATACTTGTCCGCAATAGCGGACATGTATAGGCATTTTCAATGGGGCGCCCGGCCGTGTGTTCCGAGCGTTGCGGAACACACGCCGGGCGGCACCTGTAGTATAATACGGTCATCTGAATGAGCCCTTAGAAGTCTGTCTGACCGTCTCTACAGTGTTATATAATGTATATGTAATATAAGGCGTCAGTGCACGGAAAATGAACGGTGGCACACAAATTCCCCAGGGGTCTGTATTATGAGCCTGTATGGGGAGCTTACCTCTGTATTTCTGTTGGGATTATGCTATGGATCTGTATAAAGCAGATTCATAAAACAGTCATTTATCAGACTGGTGTAAAGTAGAATTGGCTTAGTTGCCCATATCAACCAATCAGATTCCACCTTTCTTTTTTGACAGCTCCTTTGGAAAATGAAAGGTGAAATCTGATTGGTTTCTATGGGCAACTAGGCCAGTTCTACTTTACACCAGTTTGATAAACCCAAAGTGCGTGTTTGCATAAAGAGATAGCTATCAATCACTGATAAGATTCCTCGGTGTACAACTGAAGTCAGAAAAACCAGAAATGGAAATGTATAAATGACATGTTTTTCTGAATCTTTTCCCATACAAACATACATGCTCTATAACATGCTGCCTGCAGATTGCACTGCATTTTGTGGTGACAGGTCCTCTTTAATTTGAAATTTCCAAATATTTCTTAGCAGTAATTTTTATTTAGGTTTTGTGTAATATGATACAGTGGTGAGGTGTATATATCAGTTGAGAAAATGAGAAGGAACTACAGTACAATAGGAAATTCACTAATATTCGCACTATATAATCACGTGTCCAATGAAGATTGTAGTGTAGAATGGTCTAATCAATTCCTCTGCTCCACGATGAGGAAAACTACAAGCCTGATAATATTACATTCTTAGAATGGCTGAATAACATGTGAACCGAGAAAGGGAATAACTATAGGGTAGTGGAGGTCCTTTGATAGATATAAGAATAGTCTGTTAGCCTCAAGAGGATACAAGCTACAGAAGTATTGCATGTACAGAGTGCATCCGAAGGTCCCAGTTGGAAACAAATCTGTCCGATTATTTTGGTTTTCCGCTATCATTGCTTTGTACATATAGTTAAGATTAATTTTCCTTATAATGTGGGGTAGATTCGGTATATCTGGGGTTTTCCATTTTGTGTGCTGTAGCTTGTTTATTAATAGTATATAGCACCAACAAGAAAGAAACTAGAGAATGTGTAGTAGTCCTACAGAAGAATGAGGAGAACCTAGAAATAAACATAGCTCATAGCTTATATAATGTACTGGATGAAAAGGTGCTGTCTACAGATTTTCACCATGTGATATAGTCTATTACAATATTATTATTACGTTGTTTAATTTTATCCATTAAGGTTAGAACAAAGTTACATTTTTAGTCTACACAGTGTTCCAAGTAATGTCTATGTGGTAGGAAACGCTAAAATGTACTGACCTAGAGTTAAAATCAAAATGATGACATTGCCAACATAATGATCTCATCGAAGGCTCGCTGTGCTGCCAAGATGTGACTGATAAGCAGAAGTGATGTCTGACCTTGAATTTTGTACCTGGCGTTTAACTTGCTTTGAAGGGGTGAAGATGTAGTCATGAGTTAATTGACTATAATTAATTCTCATTTTTGCCTGTACCATTTACATGCATTGTGGATAATCTTTCTTCCTAAGGCCTCTTTCACACAAGCAAGTTTTCCGTCCGGACGCGATGTGTGTAGCGAATGCATAGCATCCGGACTGAATCCTGACCCATTCGTTTTATTGGGTCTGTGAACATGAGCATTGTTTATTGCGGATCATCTCTTCCTTGAGGAATAATCGCAGCATGTTCTGGCTCCATAGAAGTGAATGGGACTTGTATTATAAACAGAAGGCATCCGGATGCAATGTGTTTTTCACTGATGGGTGCTAGAATACGTAGATGGTTGTTCTTCAGTTTTTTTTCACGCATGTAAATCCGGATATAATATGGACGGAAAAAAATGTAAACGCTGGACGCAATCACAGAGAAAACTGATTTAACTTGCATGCAAAACCTTCCGTTTTTACCTGAACAGATCCTGACGCAATCCATAGATATTGAAGAAGTTTGTACACCTATGTAGAATAAATACCTCTCCAGCTTCAGTTCGATATAATAGCACGAGAACACATTGCAACCAATCAGATTCCACCTTTCATCTTCCAAAGGTGCTCTGAAAAATGAAAGGTGGAATCTGATTGGCTGCTATGGGCAACTAAACCAGTTCTTCTTTACACCAGGTGTGATAAATCTCCCCCATTAAATGAATTGGCAAATACTGGCAGCTAAAACCATGCAATATATCCAACTGTATACCTTTCTTTTGATTCAGTGCCAGTGTTCAGAAGAAATTAACACATATTTGTATGCAAATTAGCTATTGGAGCATCAGGAGGTGGGCTTATGCGGTTTGAGCACCACTCCAGCGACACTTTCTGGTGCTCCATACTGACGCCACAATCCTTATATAGATGTGAGTCTAGAGCTGATCTCTCACGCCTGCGCACTGGTGTGCATCATGTCTTCTTCTGCTTGCTGAGCAGCGAAGATGATTATTGTGCACATACTGGTGACATCACTGGACCCGGAAGTGGAGGCGCCGTTGGCTTCATCTGCAGTTACCTCCACCGGTTCAGTGGCGTCACCGGTGCATGTGCACTAATCATCTTTGCTGCTCAGCAAGCAGAAGAAGACCGTGCACGTGCGCCATGCTAGGGAACCAGTGCGTGGACGCAAAAGATCAGAGCTAGACTCAGGTCTAGCACTGTCAATCTAAGGCAAGGGGGTCATGTTTATAAGGATGGAGGCGTCGGTATGGAGCACCAGTGGCGTCGCTAGAACAGTGCTCAAACCGCATAGGCCCGCCTCCTGGTGCTCCAATAGCTAATTTTCATAAAAATAAAAGTGCTAATTCTGAATGCCGGCACCTACACCACAAAGAAAGGTATAGTTTTACTCAGCTTCATCAACCCCACCAGGCTTATACCTGGTTGTATAGGGTTGATCCTGGTGACAGAGCAATGGATGCCACTTTAAGCCTATACAGTGACATCTATTGGGGAATCATCCAACTTCTGACAGAGTGTAAAATGTGTACATCTGTCCTTGATAGTGTATATATTACAAAATTAGTAAGTAGATGGAGTGCAGTTATATGAATTTTATTTAGGTGCATACTATATAGCTAGTATTTTACTAACAGAGTACCCACCTTATATTACAAATTATAGCACAAATCTTTATTTATTTAATGTACCCAATGTTCTCATTTTATCATTTTACTAAAGCAAGATGAGACGCAGTCCCGACCACCAACCAGCTGGAAACAACGTAGTGTGCCGGCGCTCATTGTGGGGCATGGCAGCTACAAAAACAGCATAGCACAGCAGCTATGCTGTTTCGTTGAGGCAGCGTTCATATCTCTGGTCAGAAATGATCCAATGTAACTGGCAGCTGTTGGCCGGACAAAAACTGCTGCATGCAGCAGTATTGGTCTTGCTGAGACCCAGCATTTACAGTCAATGGAAATCTGGTGGTGAACAGAGAATTCGGCAATTCTGGATCCAGTGAACTCCGGCGGGCTGTTCTTTGCCGGAATAGCCTGCCGGAAACATTATAGCTTGCCGTGCTCCACTGTTTCCGTAGCTCCCCTCTGCACAGGGAATGCTTACTATGGACAACAAGCTTCGTTTTCTGTTACACCATTGCCACTGGTCATGTATGGACTACTGGTTATAATTTTCGAGTCTCCAGAGCAATTAACTTTCAGTAAGCAAGCTGTATTTTAAACACCTTTCCAATCTGGCAAAGTGATATCCTTCATCTTCACATTACATTAACACTTTTGTTCTGTGACAGCAGCTTGTCTTGAATTTAATGTTATTTTAAGTGAAAAGTGATTAACACATTGAAAAAGATTTGTAGCACTCCACAATGCCACCAAGGATGAACCGTCTCTGCGAAGATATTACGTAGGTGCAAGAGTAACAACATTCTTAACACCTTTAGAAACAGAGAGTCAGGAATTGGCATAATAGGGTAAAAACACAACAAAATAAGATGAATAGACTAAGTTAAAGCCAAACTTCACTGAGAACCTAAACCTTTGGGGTAACTGCACAGGTTGGGGATTTCTTGCTTTGTTCCTTATGGATTTTTTTTTTTCAGAAAAAGTGCAGCGTAATATAGTACCAGCAAAGTGAATGAGATTTCCCAAACCTGATGTACACTTTGCATATTTTTTACATGCAGAAATTGACCTGCCATGTGGATCTTGTAATCGTCAGCATGTCAATTTTTCTGCAGATTTTTAGTGCAAATTTCACCCTTTCCAATGCAAAGGGTGAGATCAGGGAAAAATCCACAAGTAACACATGTAGAATTGGAGAGGAAATGCAGAAAAATCCAAATAAAAATCTGCATGACAATTCTGTTTATAAAGCTTTTTTTTTTTTTTTTTAAGCCAAAACCAGGAGTCTATTAAAAAAGTTGCATGTGTCTTTCATACTTATTTTCCTTTTATAATCCATTGCAGATTTTGGCTTCAAAGACTGCATCAAAAAACCCGATGATCATGTAGTAGCACCCTTAGACCTAAGTACAGGTAACCACCTCACCTGGTTAGGAGACATCTCACACTCAAGCTACCACCATCTCCTATATATACAGTATAATAACATGATAGGAAGTGGTCAGCATTATTTATCCACGGGTCTAAAGGGATCCTTAATGAATAATGCCATAGTTAAATTTTGGTATACATCTAAACAAAATACGTCTTCACTCTAAGGGCACCCTTAGATGTGGAATTAAAATATGCACTGAAATCTGAATGTGCGTATTTTTAGGTTCTTGTGGGTTTTGGTGCATTTTATTGGTGAAGATTTCATTGCGGATTATGATTTCCTATTTAAATCTCTGGAGAAATTGGGCTTTACAAAATCAACAGCACATCATGTTTTCTGCAGCAGAAGACAGATACAGGTTTTAGAGTAGACTGATTTAATCTCCATAGGAATACATGAGGTACTATTTTGGTGTGAATTTTTTTGAAATTGTTTTCTTACCATTCTTCAGAATTGTATGAGGGCTGCCATAGAAGTTGATGAAACTCCAACTGTACCTTTGTATGCCTACAATTGCAAGAGATTTGCCATGTGCATAAACACTTTGCCATGTGGAAAAATTTAGTTCTATGTCTTTTCGAACTATAAAAGTGCTGTGTTGAGCTACATTATTGTGGAGCAACCACAATGCATAAAAAGAAGTGGAGAAAAACATGTTGTGAATTGTTAAAAATAGTCATTGGAAGTCTGACACTTCTGGGAAAGTGACTTATTCCCCAAGTATCTCAGTATAGGATTTCATGGTCTGATCACTGATACTGATTAAAGAAGAGGTTTTCTTATAAATTCATCTACCTGCAATAATGAAGGACTGAGATTCTGGTCTAATTAGGGGCTAAACATTTATGTATGAATCTAGTCTTGTTCCCTTTCTTAGTCTGTATGAACACGACCATATAATGCACATAACTACAGAACCACAAAATACAGATACTGGCCGTGTGCATGCTGCATTTTTGTACTAGAACTAGTGATTCTTGTCCACGAAAAGCACAAGAATAGATTATATTCTCTAATATGCGGAGCGGCTGCTCAAATGCGGACAGCACATCATTGACATCTATGTGCTGTCCGCATTTTTACGGACCCTTAGAAATGAATGGGTCCGCATGCGATCCACAAAAAATGCAGATCAGACTCGGACCAAAACACGTGTGCATGAGGCCGTAGACTGAGTTCTCACAGGGTATTTCTCTTCATTTTAAAATGCACATAAAACGTCTGCATTTTATACTGTTTGTTATGGCATTTTTTGTTAAATTGTATTTGTGAAAATGTTTCTAGATGTAGTGTAACAGTAATCTGTCTCAGAAAACCTCTTTAAGGATATGTCCACATACTGTATGACTGAACCACTGACGATTTGCTGCCATGGATTTGTGTGTGGCAAATCTGCAGCATTTTAAGTACCGGACACGGTGGATGAGACGCTGCAAAGTCAGCTATGTAACTTGACCTGCGGTGTGGATTTAAAATGTAAAATTGGATTTTACCGATTGCAGTTCACAGGTTGCTATCCACAGCAGATCTGAAGCAGAATCCACTACAGATCCGCATGCGGCAAAATCCACCCAGATTTTCTGACACAAATTGTATCCTGTGTGGCTGTACCCTAAAGGTCATAGCTGTAAGGCTACCTGCACATGTTGCAGATTATGGGGGTCATTTAGTAATCTAAAATACGCCTAAATTAGGCGTATTTCAGGCGCAGATGGCGGCACAACGGTTAGTTGCTCCGCCATCTGTGACTTTTTCCCACTTACGCTAGATCTAATAAAGTGGGTGGGGAAGGGGACGGGCCATTCATCATTTTCTATGCCTGTTTTAGGCGTAGAAAATGGTCAAAATGTAAGACCGCTCGGAAACTGTCTTACATTTAGAACTGGCACTGGATGCGCTGAAGGTACGGAGAGAGTTATGGCCTGTGCCTCTTCATAACTGCGGAGGATCCTCCGCCACCTTAGGGCTAAATGTGCCCCTATGTGCAGCGTTATACATGTACACTTTGCTTTTTTTCTTCCATGAGGAAATTGACTTGCTGTGTAGGTTTTGAAATCCACAACATATCAATTATTTCTGTGGATTTTTAGTGCAGGTTTCACCCTTTTCAATACAATGGGGTGAGATCGTGGCAAAATTGCATCAAAATCCACAACACATTTTGGTGCAGAAACACAGAGAAATCCGTGTAAAAATCTGTGTAGAATTTCTTTTTTAAACCAGGGTGCAGGTAGCCTAAAGATGGTCATTTAGTAGCATGGTATGTGTTAAAGTGGAGTTGGGTAGTACTTCACAGGGGATAAAATTAGCCACTAAGCAACCTACAGAACTGCACATGGTATATTTGGTTACTTTCAGAATGTTTTTGCATGTAATATGGGAAGTGGTTTCATTTTTTTTCCACAGGATACCTCTTTTTGTATTTCATGATTTTCAGCCCACACAAGTTGTTCGAGTTTCTACTACTTGTGCTCAGATGGGCTGTTCTTTGATAACCTCCACTATCACTACCCATGACTTACCGTATATGTCACATTAGTCAGGGCATTATTTCATTTATTTTTATGTAGTAAAGCATGATGGTTGAATTTACTTCTGCTTCTTACAATATGGGAATGTACACTGCTTTTTATAGTTAATATGCAGCTGGAGAGGACACTAGTAGAATATATGTAAAAAATTAATGTAGTTGTCACAGGAGTACACATATTTAATTTTAAGCCACTGTATAAGATTACTGTCAGGCTTGTTTGAATTCTTTAGGATGCAACTTTCTTTTATCTTTTTATATTTACCTACATTTTTTATTTAAATGTATGTGCTCATTCATTCATCAAGCCAGTGCAAGGTTAAGGTAAGCCATTTTATTCACACTATTATTTCACAATTTGTGGATCCAGACAAAAACAGGGACAATTGCCAAGATTGACATAACGTTTATCAACAGTGTAAGCCTCAGTCTCATTTAAGATGTTTCCTCTAACTTTACAAAGTTGTCCGTAACCTTTTTGGTACTGGTGACCTATCCGGAGGATAGGCCTGGAAAACCCATAAAATATGTCGATGGGGTGTCCTCTTGGTATAACTTTTTATTGGCATACCTTTTATTTTACTGTATTGAAAGTTTTGTCCACCAAGCGTTTTAACTCAATGGGATCACACAAAAACATAGTGCACAGTTGTTTATTTAAATTTTTTAAAGTGGGATTCAATACAAAGTGGCTGCTCCAAATTGGTGTATCTAGGGCACTGGTGGCAAACGTATGGCATGGGTGCTAGAGGTGGCACTCAGAGCCCTCTCTGTGGGCACCCCCACCCTGGAAAAAGTCTAGAGTCTACCAATATGCCTTAGACTTTTCCTGCCATTCATCAGCACTGGGCGCACTATGAACGGCGCAGGCAGCGCACTGAATGTAGACAATCTATAATAGCTAAATGATAAAGTACATGGAAGATATACTATATTGGACTGTAGTATTCAGGGTAAGTAAATGGTTTGCCATCACTGATCTAGGGTTTCTACACTTTTTTTCGACATGCTTGACAAAGGGGTGGAGCTTCGTATGAAAGGAGGCTGGGACAAAGATGCCCCATTTTGCATCACAAATCTGGCATAAAAATCTGTTTCAAAGTAAGTCAACCAATTGTTGGTGTAGGGTTAGAGAAAACTGTCTATCTCTGCACCACATTTATCATCCAGCCTGAGCCTCTCTGATAAATGTGTGGCATGTCTAGATGCCCTGTCTAAGCTAACAACATCTTTATGATTAGTAAAGGTAGACCAATATGTGCAAATGTTTGGCATGCATATGCATTCGTCAGGGCTATATGTTGTTTACCATACACGTTGGGAGACTTTACGAGGAACATACACTGTAAACATGAGGTCAACAGTAAAGTAAGTAAAGTTTTGAGGTTTTAGACATTAGTTCATCCTCCGCCAAGAATTACATTCCTTTTATATTAATTCATATGCTGTTAGGCTGTGTCTTACCAACATTCTTCTTTTTGTGGGTGATACCACAGTCCATCAGCTGCCCGGGGAATACGGTTCAGAAGACATAGTATCAGATGCCCTCATTCTATCTAAGAATCTGCATGTTTGGTGTGAGTGTGCATGCTAGGCGCACAACCAGCCCTGACAGAGGTTGGCTGAACACTTATCAGTAACACTAACTCCTCACTAACTCCTATCTAATGATCAATTTTACAATGACATTTTCATTTGAGGCAATTGTTTTAGTCTGGTTTGATACAATACTGGTGTAAAGGACCTACATTCTTATAGTGCGCCCGCTTTAATGTTCGTTTTTTCCATTGCTAACATGAAAATAAGATCCCTTCCCATGCCTCAGAGAATAATTTTCTGTATTTTGCTTCCAATCCTCCACCTCCCGGTAACTTTGGGCAGATCACACATAGCTTAGCTGTGATATCACTTAACAGGTAGCTCTTCATAGAAATGTGACAGATGTGCGGTAAAATTGTGTAACACAGTGTTTGTATGTTTGGTTACCATGGTATAAAGCTGTGAGGTTAACATTTCTCATGGGGTGAGCCATATATGTGTCATATAGAAGAGATAATGAGGTTCTCAGGGAGGTTGAAAAGCCCTGCACTGACCCTCTGTCCATCATTTGGGATTATAAATGGATATGTCTTCATTATTATAGCATGTTGGGAAGTAAATGTCATTAGAAAATTAAAAAGTTTATTTCACCAGTTCTCCCATCAGTCCAGTCCTCCCAGGCCATATTATGCAGAGCATGTTGTGATAAAAGATTAATAACATGCTGATACTGTGCGTGATATGGCCCATAATGGTTTCTTTAGTAATGATATAATCAGTTTTTTCTGCTCTTCTTGATATATTCTTGTTTGTGGGTGTATTTGTTGCATTTTAGGGCCGTTGGTGTTTTCTTCAAAATGCAGTTAAAATACATAATGCCTTTTTACATGTATTTTTTTTACAAGTGTTCTTGAATGTCAGTGGTCCCCATGTATATGTGTTAATTTGTCCACAGCATTTGAGAAGTATGTGTTGCCAAAAAACATTTTTTTTCTACTGTATCTAAAAGTGTTGTAGTAGGGTTGCACGATATATCGAAAACTCGGTACGGTTTCGGTACCTAGTGCGGTACCGAAGCTCGATACCGAGTTTTCTTGCAGTCCGATACTTAGAACATGGCGCGCGCATCATGCGTTGCCCATGTTCTAATATCGGGCTGCCGTGCTGCCGCGCTGCCAGGGCCCCCGCACCCCCCTCAGATCAGCCCACCCAGGTCCCAGCCACTTAAAAAAAAAAATCATACTTACCTGTTCTGGCCGCCGCTGTCCTCACCTGGTTCCGCGCTCCACCGTCTCCCTGACAGCCACTACTGACCTGACGCAGCGTCAGGTCATAGTGAGGCGCCGGCAGGCAAGAGAGTGGAGGTGGGGACCTGAGGACAGACGGCGGCGGCCCAGAACAGGTAAGTATGATTTTTTTAAAGTGGCTGGGTGGGCTGATCTGAGGTCTGACGGGGGCACAAGACACTGACCTGAGGGTCTGACGGGGGGCACAAGACACTGACCTGAGGGTCTGAGGGGGGCAACAAGACACTGTACCTGATGGGGGCACAAAGAGGCAGGTCTGATGGGGGCACAAGAGGCCTGACCTGAGGTCCTGATGGGGGCCACAAAGAGGCTGACCCTGAGGCTCTGATGGGGGGCACAAGAGGCTGACCTAGGTCTGATGGGGAAGAGGCACCGAGGCAGAAGGGGCACAGAGGCTGACCTGAGGTCTGATGGGGGCACAAGAGGCTGACCTGAGGTCTGATGGGGGACAAGAGGCTGACCTGAGGTCTGATGGGGGCACAAGAGGCTGACCTGAGGTCTGATGGGGGCACAAGAGGCTGACCTGAGGTCTGATGGGGGCACAAGAGGCTGACCTGAGGTCTGATGGGGGCACAAGAGGCTGACCTGAGGTCTGATGGGGGCACAAGAGGCTGACCTGAGGTCTGATGGGGGCACAAGACGCTGACCTGAGGTCTGATGGGGGCACAATGTGTTGATCTGATATTTATTATCTCTGTACGGTGACATCACTGTGTTTATTATCTCTGTACAGTGACATCGCTGTGTGGTATTATCCCAGTGCAGGAAGAGGTAAGTGGTCCGTGTTTGTGTGTTTGTTTTCTATTTTTCAGGGTCGTGAATGCAGAGGACTACGTCGGATTCGTGGACTACGTCGGACCAGCTTTTTTTTTTTTTTTTTTTTTTTAAATAAATGGTCAAACAGGGGTCTGGGGGAGTGTTTATTTCAATAAAATGTTTTATACTTGTGTGTGTGTATTTTTTTTTTACAATACTACAGTTTTAGTAATCACGGCTATCTACTGACGGCCCTGATTACTAATACTGGGCTTAGTGCTTGCCGGTATGGCAGGCCAGCACTAACCCCAACATCTATTACCTCGGCACCCACCGCCACCAGGGGTGCCGGGAAGAGCCGGGTACCCGCAGGACCGGACCTTCCTAAATTGAGGGTCTGGCTCTGGGGCGGCTGCAGGCTGGTACCATTAGGCTGGGAAGGGCCAATAACCGTGTCCCTTCCCACCCTGGTAGTGCCAGGCTGCCGCTGCTGGTTGTATCTGGCTGGTGAAGGAAAAAGGGGGGACCCCACGCCATTTTTTTTTCAAAAATTTCATTATTTAAAAAAAAAAGGCGTGGGGTCCCCCCTTTTTTCCTTCACCAGCCAGATACAACCAGCAGCGGCAGCCTGGCACTACCAGGGTGGGAAGGGACACGGTTATTGGCCCTTCCAGCCTAATGGTACCAGCCTGCAGCCGCCCCAGAGCCAGACCCTCAATTTAGAAGGTCCGGTCCTGCGGGTACCCGGCTCTTCCCGGCACCCCTGGTGGCGGTGGGTGCCGAGGTAATAGATGTTGGGGTTAGTGCTGGCCTGCCATACCGGCAAGCACTAAGCCCAGTATTAGTAATCAGGGCCGTCTGTAGATAGCCATAATTACTAAAACTGTAGTATTGTAAAAAAAAATACACACACACAAGTATAAAACATTTTATTGAAATAAACACTCCCCCAGACCCCTGTTTGACCATTTTATTAAAAAAAAAAAAAAAAAAAGCTGGTCCGACGTAGTCCACCGAATCCGACGTAGTCCTCTGCATTCACGACCCTGAAAAATAGAAAACAAACACACAAACACGGACCACTTACCTCTTCCTGCACTGGGATAATACACACAGCGATGTCACTGTACAGAGATAATAAACACAGTGATGTCACCGACCGTACAGGGATAATACACACAACGATGTCACTGTACAGGGATAATAAACACAGTGATGTCACTGTACAGGGATAATAAACACAGTGATGTCACAGTACACCTGTGCAAACAAGGCCTGGGGGGACCAAGATAAGGCTAGGGGCTACACTGAAAAGGGCCAGTGCGCACAGATAAGGGGTAAGGGGCAGGGTCACAAGCAAGGTCCTGGGGGGGGGAAGGGGGGGTGAGGGGTGCACAGATAAGGGCCAGGGTGGCGCACACAGGGGGCAGCAGAGACGACAACCAGAGAGGCACAGACAAAGAGGGAGTGGGGCACAGATAAGGGCCCAGGGGCGCAGACCAGGAAGAGGCGTACAAAGACAAGGGCCAGATCCCAGGGGTGCAGACAGGGGCCAGGTAGGCACAGCCAAAGGGGTGCAGATAAGAGCCAGGGGCTGCATTGAAAGGGCCAGGGTGGTGCACAGAGCAGGGTCAAAAGCAAGGTCTGGGGGGGGGGGTGAGGGGCGCACAGATAAGGGCCAGGGTGGCATTAATAGGTTCTTCTTTATTTTGGCGAGGTATCGTATCAGTATCGAGTATCGTGATACTTTTGTACGTATCGGTATCGAACTCAAAATTCTGGTATCGTGACAACCCTATGTTGTAGTCTATGGCATGTATTTCACTCACTCTACACGTGATGTCAGGGGAAGGAGTTATTCAACTTTCCCCACTAACTCTTACAGAAAACTTTCATATAAGACTACAGACTTAAAGGGCTTGTCCAGTTTCATGAGAAAACAAAACAAACCTTGGGATCAGCCTGCAGTAAACAACTGGTAGGTACTTACCTAGTAGATCTCACGCTGCTGCTGTGGTTCTCCTGGTCAGGATATGTTTACTTGGCTGCAGTAGTGATGGCACGTCAACAACACCTAACTGTTGCAGCCAATTGCACTGCTGAGGACAGTGATTGGCAGCAGTGGTCAATGTGACATCACCACTGCTGCCAGGTAAGTAGAGACTGATTAGGAGAACCAGACTGGCATTGCGGGATCTGACAGGTAGGCCAGTTCTTTATTGCAGGCTGATCCCAAAGGGTTGTGGAAAGTTGAGTAACCACTTCTAGTGACATCCAAAGCACGTGTACAGTGCGTGGCATACATGCCATCAACTACAACACTTTTCAATACAGTAGAAAAAAAGTTGACGGCAACACCTACTTCTCAAATGCTGTGGACAAAGTAAGCATATACATGGGGACCATTGACGTTCACAAACATTTGTTAAAAATGAAACCAGACAGCCCCTTTCATACAACTACCAAACCAGTCCACATATCCAGACAACACACTGCTACCACTCATTTTTACGTCCAAAAAGATTCTGACATTAACGTACATACTTCACTCTCTAGCGCTTCAAGCCGGTCAACTTCTAGCACACTGGCATTCAAACGGTTACTACAGCTAAGCAATACTTTCAATCTTTGACATTGTGGATACAGAGAGCAACAGAGACAAATTTATTAAGATTTAATCTATAATAGTACAGTGCCAAAGAAACGTTACAAAAATTATAAAAAGTAACAATATACAGCACTGTGCAAAAGTTTTTCACGTGTGGAAAAAATGCTACAAAGTAAGAATGCTTGCAAAATTATAAGTGTTTATTTTATCAATTAACAACATGCAAAGTGACTGAACTATAGTTAAAGGTGTCCTCGGTGCTAGAGAATACAGACAGGTACTTATCCATCACGCAAAATGAGTGGATTTGGCTAACAGTTATGTGTATGGCCAGCTTAAGTTTTTCAGAGGGATGAATATGTAAAACATCAATTTCGCGATAATGCATCATAAATCTTTTGGAACTTCCTTAAATTTGGAGCATATTTTTTGGCAACATGAAGAGAAAATAACATTTTGCTATGAAAAAAGGAAAACAATTACCAGAAAAAACAAGCTGTGTTCTAGCTTTCTGGCCAGCTGCGAAGGATGGATTACAACACTGGACTCCTCTGCTGCAATTTGCTAAAAATCTGCACATTCTCTAGATAAGATTGGAAAAGACTGAGGACATTTGGAATGTGTAGCTATTTTCCTTTTTCACCGAGCTCTTCAGACCGCCTGGGGAGCGCTAAAGTGCAGATAGATGGAGGAATCTCCCTGCATTTTGGGATTGTAAAGATAAAAACGAATCCCTCGTAATAATTCCAAACTTCTGAAATGTCCTGCGAAGACTGAATCCAGATGAGTTTCCTGGAAAGTCTTGTGATGTTTCAAAGGCAGTATGGGTCTGCAGCCAAAGCATATGTTTTCTTATATGTTAAAATGCTGATTTAGAGCACTGTTTACATGTACTGGTTAGCAAAACATTATCAATAGCTGCTTGTTTTCATTTTCGATAACAAGACATATGTTAAGCATTATGGGTTGGGACCAACCCTCACAACATTGTCCTTCTTCCAGCTTGGCATTTTTGAGCAGGCATTCAAATAGCTGGAATTACAATTCCAGTGGCAGGATATTATTATTAAGGGTATTGAAGCAGAAAAAAGGCCCACAAATGGTGTCGGTAAAGTGCCAGAATCTATTGTAACATATAGTGCGGTATGGAGGATCCGTAAAGGGGTGCTACATTCCTCTTGCTTTTGCTTGTCATCAAAGGTGTTATGTTCAAGGTTTTCTGTAGGTCATCTATAACATTCCCCTCGTTCCTGTAATTTGTTTAATAATGGTATGGTATGGAGACTTATTGGCAGTGCTCCATGGGAAAAAATACGCAAAAAGGTATCCCCCAGGGAAAGAGAACCATCTCGCAAGCGCCACCTTCTGGTAGTGGCTCCCTATGAGTCAAAGTCTTTTTAACAAGCCTTGGAACATGTCAAGGGAAAACGGCCCGGAAGAAATACAAATGGACATTTGGCTTGGCCATTTTCCATTGTCATGTTATTATAACTAATTTGAAAGCGCCATTAAAGGGGTTCTCCTAGTTAAATTTATTGATGACCTATCCTCATTTCAATGGGAAGGATCGCTCCCATACACTTGTATAGGAGCGAGCCTTACCATTTAAATGAATGGGGCGGTTAGGTGTAATTACACCTACTCACCACTACCCATGTTACGGCTAGCGTGTAAACAATGAAGAGGAGGCAGCGCTGGTACGGCGTGCCGGTTGTCGGACCCCCGATGATCTGATATTGATGAATAAATTAATAAATTTAACTTGCAGAACCCCTTTAATTCCATGGCGCTTTACATCTAAGAAGGGGTATACTTAATTTAAAACAACACAAGTACAATGTGCATCTTTCTCTTACAGATACTTTTTGCATGTTTTTTACTAATAGCAGCAGTCTGTAGTCACAGTGCACATGGCCATTTTACTTTTAATACTATGTACTTGTACTTTTTTATGCTAAAGATAATTGAGCATTGGAGACTGGTGATTACCACATCTTCATATCTAACATTAACATTTGAAATACATCTGACAAACTTGGAATAAAAAGCCTGAAATCTGTACTATATCTTATTGTATGCAGCATCGGCACATTGGTAGTCAACGTCTTAATCTATACCAGTCCTATAGTGTTTTTCTTAGTTCCAGGGAGAAAGGGGGAAAGGAATTTATTTTCTGATCATTTCCCGAAATTATATTGTTGAATTTTGACATCTTTTCTCATCTGGAATTAAAAGTACTGTACAGGAGTAGCGATTACTGTAAATGTACTGCTTGTTTGAAAAAGGCTGTTTAGCCGAAACGCGTCACATCTGCCTGTATTCTGTTTATGGCAATAAAGTGAAAATTTATTAGCATTAAAAAGTGAGTGTCGATCCACTTCGTCTACTTGGATGTATGGGCCTGCTACCCAAGATACGAGCACAGCCTTCTTCAGACTGATTATTTGTACAGAGATTACTGTAATCTGTAATAACTTGTTTTTAAACAGGGTTTTATTCATACTTTAACTCATTGGGAATTTCAGCTCCTTAACATTTAAAGGCTATGTACACCTTCAAGGGCATTTTTTTATGATTGCATTTTACTCATTTTGGGCAAAAAAATCTTTTTTTCAATTGGTCTTTATTAAAAATGTTCAGCTGTTTCTGATATACAAGAGTTAAAATTCAGTCTGATTGCAAGCTGTCAGTCTGTTTTCTTTGAAGCCTATCATCTGACATCTCGTGTATTTCTTATCTCTGATTTCTTGACCTCATAAACACTTATGTAAGCCATATTCTTATCATTTTGACAAGAATTGAGCTATAATGAGTGTTTATGAAATCAGGAGATCAGAGATAAGAGCCAAACATGATCTGTCATCTGACAGTATTTAGGCCTCTTTCACACGGGCGTCACTGATTCAGTCTGGATGCGTTCCGGAAAATCTGCACGCATCCGCACCAATCCGCACGCAATTGCAGTCAGTTTTGACTGCGATTGCGTACATTTGTTCAGTGTTTTCTGCGCGGGTGCGAAGCGTTTTGATGCGTTTTTCACGCGCTTGATAAAAAACTGAATGTTTACAAACAACATCTTTAAGCAACCATCAGTGAATCAATGCGTGATTCACGCAGACCCATTCACTTCAATGGGGCCAGGGCTGCGTGAAAAACGCAGAATATAGAACATGCTGCGATTTTCACGCAACAGCGAACTGATGCGTGAAAAACATCGCTCATGTGAAAAGCCCCATTGAATTGGTCAGGATTCAGTGCGGGTGCAATGCGTTCGCATCACGCATTGCACCCGTGCGGAAATCTCACCCGTGTGAAAGGGGCCTTAAAGAAAATAGACTGAGACAGCTTCAAACAGGCTCATTTGTAACATTTTTATCTCAGAGATGGCTGAAAATTTTTAATAAAGGCTAACTGAAAAAATTATTTTTAGCCCAAAATGAGTAAAATGCAATCATAAACAAATTATCCCGAAGGTGTCCATTAAAGTTGTTCCTAAAAGGACAGAGATTCCTTGTTATTTAACATTTTGCTTTTTTGTCTCCACAGATTACAACTTTCCTTTGTGAACGGAAAACCAAGAAGATACTGTTTGTGTACTCAAGAAATAGCCATCCTCTTATAAGAATATAAGGTACTTTTTTGCTCTATCCATATCTATTGGTACCTACAAGTAGGTGATCATTGCTGGAGACTATGTGGAAAATGTGTCAACACTGGTGCAAATTAAAAGTAAAGTAGTTGCTGTAGGAAAAAGCGTCTGGTGGCCGTGGAAGCGCACATAGGCACACGATTTTTCCTAAAGTGTGCAAACACTGTCACCACTGCTGGATTGCAGGGTGGTCATAACCATGGTAACAAGTGTATAATGTGATGTAAAAATGAATCCAGCCAGCAAAGGAGGCAGTATGGACAATCACAATACATTAGTAAGTGCCTTGTATTAACTTTCTCTACATGATAAATGCCATTTGCTGAAGTGCGACAACCCCTTTAAGGCTGTATTATGGATGTAAATCTTGGCGTGACCTCTAGTCTAATGACCTAAACAAGCAGCATTAGAGGGATACGTGTTTGAAGGGGCTGTGGTACTCATATGGGCTATCTACTTGCATGATGTCTACTTAGTAGCGATGATGCAGGATACTGTAGCTTTGTCCTATTCATTTGAATCGAATGAAGCTGCAGTACTCTCCCACCACCACCACTAACTAGATAGCATGAATTGAGATGGTCGCCTGTAAAAAGAGGCCTCAGTGATGGCCAACATTAAGATCCCCACTGATCTGATGTTGACGGTCTGTCTTGAGCATAGGCCATTAGTATGCTGAGCCCAGAAAACCCCTTTAATAAACAGTGTAGACCTCTCAGTTGTAGCATCCAACCAGGAGATCACTGCAGCTGTCACTCAGAGCTGGGAAACGACTCAACACAGAGAGCACTTCATGGTGAGGCTCCACCTTCTGTGCACTTGCAGGAGCAGAACCTGGCAGAACAATACTTCATTATTTACTTATAAATATCTGCTTAAAAAAACATAGCACCTTCTCGTGCAATGCTTGTATTGTGGTTTTGTGATACAAAGCTGAACTCTGTTTTATGCAGGCAGTATTCATATATGTATCCCATTGGTAAATACTGTATTACTGGCACTGTGGCTGGATTGCAGCTATCCATTAGTAACAAATACAGGTCTCCACCTTCTCTAGGTAGGGATCAGGAGGATGTGACATGAATTTTAAACTTAGTACCACCAGCATAGCAATCCTACAGAAAATGAAAACAGGAGATTCTAACACCTCAGAAGTTTATCTTCAGGCTGCCAAAATGGCACAAGGTAATGGAAATAAGGCCAGGAAGGGATTTATTTTGTACCTGTGCTCTGCTCTAGCTGAACACTCTGTCTCCTCACCTAGGCCCCTGTACTTTACCCAATAAAACAGCCAGGAAAGAAAATTTTGCTGACGGCCATAATGATCATCATTCTTTAGCTGTGGAATTGCCCAGCATGACTGGCATTCATTGCTTGTTTTGGGATTTCGGACCAGGTGACTTCCAGTAGGAATATATTGAGGTTGGAATTTGAAGTTAATCTGCCTCTTATAGACTTTGATTTGTGGTGGCAATTACAAGGTAGACATGTTGAACATTCAACTCTTCTCCTTAGAACCTTTTCATCATTTTTGAACTTGACTCCAAAAGAAAAGCATGTCCATTCATACTTCTCTTCAATCCCTGGCTTTGATTTGTTCTTATTAAAACAAGCAAGGTTACAATACTTGTACCTTTCCTTGGAGTTTACGATGTGCCAGCTGCTGACAGGAACAGTCTTCCTCTTACCTTTGTGGTTTATTTTGACATTCATAATTAAAAAAAAAATACAGTAATACACAACATTATAAAAATATTCAGTTTACGACCTTCCCTAATGATATCCTGATGGTCACCTAAGAGCTGTGGCTTGGCATCTGAACTACAATTGAATACCACATACAGGCTGCTTTATGGACACTTTCGGGCTTTGAACATTGCTTGAACTAATTTACAGGGTCCATGTGTATAAAGAGGACCGTATTACCTGAAATAACTGATGGTTGCTTGAATATTCTATATTCTTCTGTTTACACATAATTTAAAAAAAAATGGTTTCTTCAATTGATTTTTTTTTTGTTTGTTCATTCGCTTTTTTCAAACTTAAAGGGGTACTCCCATCATAGACAATGGGGGCATATTTCTAGGATATGCCCCCATTGTCTGACAGATGCAGGTCCCACCGCTGGAACCCGGACCTACGCCGTGAATGGAGCGGGGAGAGTGCTGGCCGGAGGACCCCGGGTTTCCTGAAATCCAGCCACCCCCAAGCGTTCTCCACGTACGTCCAAGTGAATGGGAGCGCACTGCTCTTGCGCGGCCACTTCCTCCCATTAATTTCTTTGGGTTCAACAGAAATAGCCGGCTTGGCTATTTCTGGCGGCCCCATAGAAATGAATGGAGGGCAGCTGCACAAGCGCAGTGCGCCCTCCACCAGCTTTCCCTGCTCCGTTCTCAGTGTAGGTGCGGGTCCCAGAGGTGGGACCCACATCTATAAGACAATGGGGGCATATCCTAGCGATATGTCCTCATTATTCTCTGTGATGGGAAAACTCCTTTAGGGCTCATGCACACAAAAATATTTTCTTTCCATGTCCGTTCCGTGTTTTTTTTCGGACCGCGTGCGGAACCACTCATTTCAATAAGTCCGCAAAAAAACGGAAGCTACTCCGTGTGCATTCCGTTTTCGTATGTCCATATTTCCGTTCCGCAAAGAAATAGAATATGTTCTGTTATTGTCCACATTACGGACAAGCATAGTACTGTTCTGTTAGGGTACAGCTGTTCCGTTCTGCAAAATACGGAATGCACACGGACGTCATCTATATTTTTTTAGGATCCGTTTTTTGCGGACCGCAAAATACATACAGTCGTGTGTATGAGCCCTTAATGTTTTAAAGTCTTCATTATCGTTTCCTGTGATTTTTCTTCTACAATGTACTTCACCTTCCTGCTTATGACTGCTCTCTCTGCTCTCCCCCTCCCCCTCCCTAATATAAACTTAAGAGACACCCCTACATAAGAAAAGTGTGAAACTAGGACCAGATTGTAAACTGAATATCAGGGGTTCTGAAAATGAGTAAAGTGATGAAGATGAAGACTTTGCAGTGCAACTTTTTTAAATCTCAAGTTAACCATTAATGAATTTAAAAAATAATTTTCCATGTCAAAGGTGACTATAGATTCTAAAAGTAATTACATTCGGGTCAGATTTTTAATATTTTTGCATTCTACTTATTTTGGGCTAAAAACATTTTTTTTTCAGTTGGTCTCTTAATAACTTTCAACAGTTTTTCCTCTATAGCCTTGAGTTTCACTGTTATTTCTGCTCCTCATCATATCCATCAGCAAGCTGCTCTAACAATTCAATCTGTAGCCTTGTCTGCAGTTCACTGCAGCTCATGAACACTCATTTAAGATAAATTCTTATCAATTTGATTGTAATGGTCCTTTTAGGCCTCTTTCACACGAACGTTGTGTTTTGCGGTCCGCAAAAACAACGGATGGCATCCGTGTGCATTCCGTATTTTGCGGAATGGAACAGCTGGCCCCTAATAGAACAGTACTATTCTCCGCAAAAACAATGTTCGTGTGAAAGAGGCCTTACTCTGGAAAATGATCTAGCAGATTGTCGGGAAGAAAGCGTTCCTTCCCAATAAACTGCTGATCTCTAGCGGTGGAGACCGGTGCATGATAGCCTTTAGTTTATAGGGAGAAATGATCGTTAATGCCATCACTGTTCCCCATACTGTCCCGTTGTTTCCCGGCAGCAGATTGTGTTTACACAGCACAATCTGCCACTGGGAAATAGTGATCTTTTGTGCTGCATACTTCTTCATCGGGTAATTGGCGTTGCATTTACTCCACCAGATCATCGCTAACCAACGTTACTAGTAAGGTTCAATTTTTGGCCGATGTAAAGGGCCCTTTAGAAAAGTAAAGGCTTGTTATCACGGTACATTTTGTGCGTGTAGTTCCACATAGAATGTACATCCCATTGTTTTCAATAGGAATTTATGCTGCCGTTCATATGCAGAAGCCACCCAGAAACCATGGCAGGTGTCAGTACATGGAACCCATGCCACATTGAATGGGATAAAATTTACAGACGGATCTGTGGCATGCAAAATTTAAAGCCATGGCAGAAATCTAAGGATCAGCTTTGGATTTCTGGCAACAGAACATGCCCTATTTCTAAACAGCTAAAGTAATAACTGGAATGGGTGGACTACAGTACCCAGAAAGATTATCAAAATTAGGCTTATTCACTTTAGAAAAAAGACGACTGAGGGGAGATCTAATAACTGTGTATAAATATATCAGGGGTCTGTACAGAGATCTCTCCATCATCTATTTATCCCCAGGACTGTGACTGTGACGAGGGGACATCCTCTGCGTCTGGAGGAAAGAAGGTTTGTACACAAACATAGAAGAGGATTCTTTACAGTAAGAGCAGTGAGACTATGGAACTCTCTGCCTGAGGAGGTGGTGATGGTAAGTTCACTAAAAGAGTTCAAGAAGGGCCTGGATGTATTTCTGGAGGGTAATAATATTACAGGTTATAGTTACTAGAGATGGGTCGTTGATCCAGGGAGTTATTCTGGTTGCCTGATTGAAATTGATAAGAAATATTTTTCTCCTAAAATGAGGAAATTGGCTTCTACTGCATGGGTTTTTTTGCCTTCCTCTTGATCAGCTTTGCAGGATAACAGGCTGAACTGGATGGACAGATGTCTTTTTTCAGTCTTACAAACTTAGCTTAGTAATCCCCGAAAACCATGTCAGAAGCTTTAACCCCGCCATAACTGCTATAACTAGGCCCTCTTGAGGTATACAGTATAAAGCATTCTCTGCCATCAGAAGTCATGACCATAACTCATCAGGCTGCAAGAATCTGGTGGATTCCTTTTATATTGAAGATAACTCTGAAAGGAAGGGTTTATTATAGGTATAGTTTTACATAGATATCTCATTTTCTTTGAATGTTCTAAAATAATAGTATTAATAGTCATGTAATCATAAGTATTTCCTGTGTCAACAACACCCAGTTGTGACAGATGTTTACTTGAAAATAAAAGGTGAAACTTAAAACCTTACTATTACTCACTTTTCAGAGCAGAAGAGGAAATTTAAAAGTTCACTGCTTGGCGTGTTACAACAAGGGAAGAGCTGTGTCATTAGTACCATTATGGGTGCTGAATTAAAGGCTTAAGTAAGGGCTGTGTACCAGGGAACTGAGCCTTACCAAATCTCTTTGGAGGTAGCTGCTGCTAGTACAGTGTGGAAATATATGCACTTCTGTATAATGTTATTTTCATTGAAGTAATTCTCATTAGCCGTAAATATAATGTATAAAATAAATTATAATTCTTGAATTAACCCTTTCACTGTCAGGGTTATTGGACATTTTGTACTTCTAGCAGCCGGGACAGTTTTTGCACTATTGACTTGTACAAATGCAAAATAAATAATCCTACTAGCCCCACATACCTATATATTTTCTGAAAGTAGACGCCTGGCCACCTTATTCAGCACTTTATGCACAGATATTAAGGCAATATTTTCATAAAAATTGCATAAAATGGATATTAGTGGGTCCAAGCAGAACGTTATGTGCACCACACCTCATAAGAACAAAAAGTTCAACAGGTACAGAGTTCACACATACTACCTAAGCCATCATCTGAACTGGAAAGACCAAAAATTAGATTTTTAAGGCTAGTTTCACACTAACATTGTAAGACCTGACAGGTCTCTTTAATTGTTGGCAAGCACTACTGCAGGTTGAGGGGGAGGTGGGAGGTTTGGTACTATAATTACTGAGGGCACAACGGGGATATATTAGATATACTGGACACTGGAGAGCTATTACTTATACTGGGGGCATTGCTTATAATGGGGGCCACTGTATGTCCAGGGGGCATTATATATGCTGATGGCACTGCAGGAGTTGGAATTCCAAAAAAAAATACACGTGTATACATCAACCAACAGTGTGTGCTATATTTGGCTGTCATCCAATTTCAGACAAGTGTAATGCAAGTGTTTTATTGCTCCAGTATTATGGACACATACCTGAATCTACTGTAGTTCATCAGAAAACGAGAGTACCGTATCACTGGTTCTGATGTACAGTGCACATGTCCGTCTGTTGCATCCATAATATGAGCACAAAAAGCCCTTGTGTTACACCTGTCTGAATAGCTACCATACGTTTTTTTTTTCTTTTAAATCAAATTGAAAACTATTGTTTCTGGCAACAGTCAGAGGGTGAAATTTGTTATGGAAGCTCTTCGTTATGGTCATATGTACTGATTACTATGACATTCACATAGATGATATTGCAGACACATCTTAGACCCTGAACAGTGTCAGATATTATGGTATATTACCAGAATGGCCAAATTAGTTTGACAACTGTGGGGAACCCCTGTCAGGAGGGCACCCCTAACATGGGTTTATGCTCCATAGTCCTTCTGTGGGCTTCCGCTCCACACTGTTCTGTGTCTTGCAGATTGCGGGCCCATTCAAGTGAATGGGACCTCATCTGTGTTACTGAGCGCTCACGGCCGGTGCCAGTATATTGCGCACCCGCTATATATGGGCCGCACACGTTTGTGTGCATGAACCCTGAGGTGCTGAGGTGGATTTCACCCTAACACAAACATGACTGATTAGCAAGTACATTGTTGTACTTATGAGGCACTTTTAATACATAGCTAATAAAGGTTTTGTCTTACCATAATATTTCTTGAAAGGTGAGCACCCATAGTTAGTTAGTAACAGGGATCTGCATGATCCACTGTAATGGATAGCTGTATAATACCAGAGTGTCAGATTTACCTTTAAGTACAGTGGTCCCTCTAGTTACAATAGTAATTGGTTCCAGGGCAACCATTGTTAGTTGAAGCCATTGTAATTTGAGTCTATAACATTATGGAAAACTAGTGATTGGTTCGAAAGTAAAATAAGCAGATAACTTAGGGCTCATGCACACGAACGTGTGCCGTCAGTGCCCATGCTGTGCCCGCAATTTGCGGTTTGCAATGCACGGGCACTGACCGTGGGGCCGCTGCATTCGGATCGCGGACCCAATCACGTGAATGGTATCCATGATCAGCATCCCACGGTCGGCACTGCAAAAAAGTAGTGCATGCACTACTTTTTGTGGTGCGGAGACACGGGCAGAAACACCACGGAAGCACTCTGTAGTGCTTCCGTGGGTTTCCGATCCGTTTCTCCGTTCCGCATCTCCAGGATTGCGGACCAATTCAAGTGAATGGGTCCGCGATCCATGATGCGGGGTGCACACGGCCAGTGCCCGTGTATTGCGGACCCGCAGTATGCGGACCGCAATACAGCCATGGCCGGGCAACAGCCATGTGCATGAGCCCTTAGGCAGATAAAGCAAGTCCTTACTTATAACAGTCAGTAATAGATGCTGGAAGCTGTAAATCGCTTTCTATAATGAGGACGGGAGCTTCTTCAGGGTCCTGTATAGTACTGTGTGTAATATGAAATAAAAAGGGAAGCTCAACCTGGCATAGCTAGAGGGCAGTACAGGAGATGTAGTACCGCACTGTACTGTAAAGAGGAGCTACGAGACAACCAGTACAGATGGCTTTACCAAAGAAATGGTCAGATCTGAGTCTGAGGTATTATATGTATGTTGAGTCTAGTTTAAACTTCCGATGGTTCAGGAAAGAGCATTGAAGTTGAAAATATTGAGGCCATTGTATTTTGAGGGACCACTGTGTTTGCAATTGTTTGCAATTTCATAATTTCTTATTTATCCATGTCCACAATTGCGGACAAGAATAGTAATATCTATCATAGGGCCGGCCATGTGCAGTCCACAAATTGTGGAACACACATGGTTGGTATCCATGTTTTGGGGATCCGCAATTTGCGGACCGCAAAACACTACAGCCTTCTGAATGAGCCCTTATGCACACTTATACACACAATGCAATCACTGACAACACCTCCCTCCTGTACCGATAGCTGTTCACAGGAGGAGGACAAAGTTATAAATATATAAATTACAGGTTTTACTGAATCTTTTCCCACAAAAGTATATATCAATCTGTTCAGCTCCTCCTGCCCTATAACATGCTGCTTTCAGATTGCAGTGCATTTTGTGGTGACAGGCCCTCGTTAAGTAATTAAAATGCAATCACGTCTTCCTTTGTAATGTTTCCTTATTGTTAAAAATTCATTGTTTATGTCCTTCGCATAATAGAACACCCTATTAAGAGCTCTCAGGAGCAAGGTTTTAAACCAATTAAATAGCGAAGGTAGACTTTGTAATTAAAAGATAGTAATGTAATCAGTGCAGGCTTGTAGGTTAATATTGTATGTCATAGTTCAGGCTACGTTCACGTCGGCTTTGGAGGCTCAGTTCAGGGTCTCCATCCCAGAGATTGTCAAAAATAATGGAGAGAAAAACCTTGCATAAAGGATTTTTTTTCTCCACTAAAAAAAAAAGTTTTCCAGCCCAGAAACCTGACGGACTCGTTATAATCAATGGGATCTGTTAAGCTGCGTTCCTGTCAGTAATGTACTGAATCCGGTATTTTCATTCTTCTGCTCCTATAATGGAGCAGAAGAACAGACATAAATAGCGCTGCTGTGAAAACGCCCTTACGTGGTTTATAGCCTAAACGCGGAACTGCTATAGCCATTTCATTTGCTCAATACCTGGCACTGGTATTTTGAGGAGTTAAAAGACAAAGATATAGATGTTTCCAGAGAAGACTGAAACGTTGGGCAGGTGTCAGGGCTGAGCGATGCCATTCTACTTTTGACACTCCTACGGGAGAGACTCTAGTTAAGTGATGCCACAATATTGTCATGTGTCCCAAACCTTCTTTTGTTCTCACTCTGCAGCCAAAGAATTTATGTGCAAGCAACCAACGTGGAAGGTGCCGATATGAGCAGAATAAAACAGTAATAATAGCACTAGGTGACAATGTCACATGTTGCGACAAAACCAGACTGCTTGTATTGGCAAGCAGTTAAAAGGAGAGCATCATGCTGTGACCATGATTTACCATCCCAAGTGACCTGCCCTACCAGACTGCTATAGTGTGTTTGCTTTGGGGATAAATTGCTCTTTTTTACATCACCTATGACATTATTTATAAAGCACAGGCGGGAGATGTATTGCCCATAGTGACCAATCACAGCACGCCTTTCGTTTTTTTATAGTGCTCTTGGAAAATTAAAGCTGAGCTGTCGACCGTTCCTTATATTCAGCTATCAAGTGCTGCATCCACGAAAGATAACTTTGACTGTACATGATACCACTTCATCCTCTTTTGTAACTAAAAATACAATGTCTTATCCTGTACAATCCTGATCTTCTTTCCTTGACCATTTACAGGAATTAGTCCAAAGTGAACTTACCAAACTCCCTGCTTACACATGTGAAGCAATCAAATGTAAGCTTCAGTGAAATTCAGGGATTGGAGGAGTCAGGTAACTTCTATAATCTGGTAATCTGTCGACAAGGGAGGAGCAGTTGTGATTGAGGAGGTGTATACAATGCAAATGAAAAAAACACACACAAGGGGAAACGTATCTTACCACCAAGCCTTTGTAAAAACAAAAAAGTCTCAAACTCCAGTTTTGCTACTTTTTAAACACCAGGTATGCTTTTGTTATGCTGCCCCCAGCCAGTTTTCGAAAAGAGGGCATGGTATGGGCAGGGCCATTGTTCCCACCACATTTATCGTCATTCACGCCAGTTTTTACCCAATTATATAGTAACAAAGTTTATAACGCCGAAAAAAGATATCTGTCCATCCAGTTCGGCCTGCAAGTTGATCCAGAGGAAGGCAAAAAAAAAAACCCTGTGAGGTAGAAGCCAATTGTCCCCACTTTAGGGGAAAAAAATTCCTTCCCGACTCCAATCAGGCAATCAGAATAACTCCCTGGATCAACGACCCATCTCTAGTAACTATAACCTATAATATTATTACACTCCAGAAATACATCCAGGCCCCTCTTGAACTCTTTTAGTGAACTCACCATCACCACCTCTTCAGGCAGAGAGTTCCATAGTCTCACTGCTCTTACCGTAAAGAATCCTCTTCTATGTTTGTGTACAAAGCTTCTTTCCTCCAGATACAGAGGATGTACCCTCGTCACAGTTCTGGGGATATTTTTATTTTTTTTTTCTATACATTCGATCATTCATTTTTTTTCTGCAAATTACACACACGTCAGTATCCTCAATGGACACTTAAAAGGGCCACATACAAAGCTGTCATGGCATTTATTTAATTACATGTTCCTTTTGCCAACTACACAATGGGTGCAAATCAGGAAACATTGTGCTGATGTACTGCATTCAAAATCTAGAAATGTATCTGTACCTTCCCTATACTTTACATTGGTACGTGAAAGAGATACTTCGGTCTTCAGCATTCAAGGTATTAAACAAATGACCGACCATTTAAGAGGACATGACTATCGACGCAAACTATTAAATAGGGAAACACATTATATTTTCCTTTCAAACATATGCATTCCAAATGGTCTTAATAGAAAGATCTTATTCTGCTCTAACTAACCTCTGTCACTACATAGTGGACAGAGCTGTGTAGTTCTGAATTTACTGCAAAACAGCTGATTGGTGTGCTAGAAATTAGACCCCTGCTGATCTGATACTGATGACGTAGCGTAAAGATAGGCCATCATTACAGTACAACACAGCAATAAATCTGTACCACAACATAACCTCACATTTGTACAGCCATGAGTTGTCATGAAGTGTAAATTTTTGTTTCAAAATGTTTTATCTGGTCATTGTGCCATGCAAAGGGTATTCATAACTTCTATTTGTGTACAAGTCATGTAGCAGTAAATGACATTAAGAATTGTGAATTTGTACAGAGATATACTTAAAATAGGACAATGATGGGTGACAAGAAAACATTCAAATTTGTGTAGGACCTTTAAAGGGGTATTCCGGTTACCATAAATATAACTTATGTTTTAGACTAATGCATTATCAATAATTATCTAATATAATGTCAATTTCACATATTTACCGTTCAGTAGTTATAAAAGTAGTTTTCTTCCTCTGCTACCCACTGTGTTTCCTCATACGTTACCATGGCATCTGAGCATTCGTCAGGTCGAGCATGCTCAGTGTGTTGCTATCAGTTCTCTAGTGTGCTGCTGATTGGTGAGTAGAGGGGGCGTGACTGGACTGTATATCAAGCAGCCAATCAATAAACATCAACACTCATGAACAAGCAGAAACTCACAGCAGGAAAGCTAGGGATTGTGGGGATTATAGTTTTGTGAGGGAAGATCAGGCGCCATGATACTTTGCAGGCTCACACAGGAGCTAGACAAATGGATTGCAAGGTAAATTAAAGCTGTGGTTATATGTGTAGCTATAGGCTCTGGTTGGCTCACAGCTTAGAGCCTTAATGCAGTTTTTCAAAAATTAAGTTACTTTACTGGAATACCCCTTTAAGTATACAAATAGAGTAAAGTGGGAATTATGATAATACATGAGCATTTTAGTGGATAGAGGATTCCACTATAGGCCTCGGATTTTGTTAAAGCCTCTACTTATAGATATTATGGGGGTCATTTACGATCAGAAATATGCCTATATTAGGCGTTTTTCTGGCTCAGTCTGTGACTTTTCCCTGCTCATGGCAGGCCCGGTCTAAATCTCCAGTCTTAATAAATGACCCCCTATGTATTGAATGTACTGTATGAAAGTAAACTCCAGATTTGCACTGTATGCATTAAGAACGTTACACCTTTTTGTGAACTGTGTAGGAATTTAACTCCAGCAGTAATGCACTGTCACCATCATTTTCAAGTTCATTCAGCCTGCCAGCAACCTGACGACCTTTGAAGTCTTTACCAGATGGCAGGTCTTAGTCTGGAAGTAAAGCCTTATTGAGTTTCAGCGGTTGAATAGCTTGAATGATGAAGTATACTGTTCCACTATTTTTGCCAGAAAATATGCACAATGTGTGGTTTGATGAGTCTTAAACTGCAGTGTGAGGATCAGAAAAATGAAGACTGTATCATTACATGTGGAGGAACATGAAGAGATCAATGAACAGGACAGAAACGCAGCGCTTTTTAAACAAGATTATGTTTTTCCTCTTTTACTGTAGCTGTGGTCCTGGTGAATTTTACGCCTTTGCAATGCTTGAACTTTATTGAATATGGTCCAAGAAAGACAGCTGAGTAATTTGCAGGAAGCAGTCTTTTCCTAGAAGTATGCAGTTTCAAATCTGTACAAATTCTCCGACCACTGAGACACCAGAGCTGGGCAAGCAGATCTCGTCTAAAAAGGCTTGAGTAACTGTATAAAACAAGCCTGTTGAACTCGGCAGAAACGATCTGCGCGGCCTGGAGAATCGCCGCTACAGAGCTAAGCCCAGTCCATCAGTCAGTTCAGAGGCAGCTGTTTCCTGACATTTCTGTAAAATGTTGTGGAAAAACTAATGAAGGTGGTACAGTAATGGTTTCAAGCTTGGTTTGTGGAAAATATGACACTGTTTCCATCAGCAATTAAGAATGAACAGGGCTGCTTTTTTTCCTCAGTGGGAGCAGCATGTAGTTGATGCACACAGGAAGGAGAAGAGACAGCAGAGACGTGGGGTTGCGTTAGGTCAGCAGTACAGTTATGTGTAAGGCGTAATGTACACTGTGGACACATGGAGACAATGAGCCCATGTTTCCATGAAAGGGACAGGCTACCACTTCCTTCCAAGTTAAACAGGAGAAGCCCCTTTTTGGCATCTCTACCCACAAGATATTATCGTAGAGCTTCCCCGGCTATTTCCTGCTAGCACAAAATGACACACACCAGCAGCTGTGGAGGAGGACAAAACAGCTTTATCGGCCATATTTTATTATATTCAATGCAAGAGACCGAAGAGCCACACATCTTTTTTATGACTTCTATTGAAGAACAGAAATAAAGAACAAAGAAATCATCTTTCACTTTCAGTTTACGTCGTTTTTTTCTGTATTATTTCTCAGCATAAAGTAAAACCTCATGCAATAATAATTCCCTGTTCTCCTCCTTCCAGTAAAAGAGGAAATAGTCATATTTTACTTTATATTTTACTAGATACACATAGACATCAATATATACAAAGATCATTATGCTATTAGCATTATTAATGTAGTTATAACTTTATGTCATGCAAGAGAGAGTCTACGTACAACAATAACAGTTACCGGTACTCTCGTGTATTTAGGGTATATGGGGGAGTTAACCCCACCTCTCCCATATATATGTATTTACACGTGTCCATCCTTACCACAGCTCCCAGATGGCGTGCCCTTATATCTGTGTCACGAGCCATCTCTTTTAAACAATGTAGTATTGTGATATTGTTTTTCAAGGTATCTAGCCTAAATGTGCCTTTGCATGGCCACCCAGTGGTTGTACTGTTAATGCCATCCTGTCAAGGGTTTTGCTAGCATTTTCTAATTTTTGTATTGAATTGGTTTCATGAGAAATTGGAGTCTTTTAACCAAGTAGAGCTAAGGTGGCGGTGGACACATCGGTATGTGTATGTATACACTTATATTTTATGGCAATTAAATATTAAAAGGTCACTAATAGCTTTTGATATGTCATAGCTACATATCAAAGGTTTTGATCATGAGGGTTTGAGTGCTGAGACCCCCACTGATTGCTAGAACGGAGATTAAGAAGCGCTGGTGTATCTGAATTGAGGCAAACATAGACTTCCGACCTCGTCTTCTGCAGCGAGGAGATAGAGTACACTATGTGAGCACTTCTCTCTCCACATTCTAGCGATTGGTGGGCGGTCTCAGTTCTCACCAATGAAAACCATTCATATGTCGCTATAACATCAAAAGTTTTTTAAATGTTCAGTGACCCTTTAGTTCATAGGGGTTAACGTGATATGAAACGCCAGCTCACATTAGGACTTTAGTACCACAGAACATTTTGTTTTGCACCCAGACAATCCAGTAAAATGGCAGTAGTTCATCCATATTTATAGAGATATTTATAGAGAGGGAGAGACTGCTTTCTTTATGTAGCTTAAAACAAGTTAAACATACTTTCCTAATTTTCTTCTTGTGCTAGTGGTATAAACAGTGGTGACAGATGTATCGCCAGCAGTCATTTGGACACCAAGTCTCAGCTCACATTGTCCTCATTTACAGAAACTTTATATGTATTATAATAATTTATTTTTTATTTTTTGCTTTTGAAAAGTGGATGATTATTTATCTAAAGTGACAACACACTGATATGTAACCCTCAAAGGGATCTTCCAGGACCTAGGTAGTGGTGTATATTATAGAAGTTTAACTCTCTTATTCATTCCTCTCAGCAATCCTTGGAATGTTGCTCCCCGGTGGCTTATTCTTATAATCGGACAGATTGGAATTTTATTGTCTCATTGTATTGTTCTTAAGTTAAATGGGTTGTATGAAATTAGAAAACAAGGGTCTGCCTTTTATCCCCATAAACCACAGCACTCATCAGTGAATTTAGCAACTCATACCCATTCTTTCAATGGGACTGAGCTACTATTCACTTTTTTGCTAGTTTTAACCATTTAAAGTTGTTGGGGGGAATTTATCATTAGGAGAATATTTGAAGTCAGTTTTGCTTCAGTCTGTGTTGGAGTACTTTGTGCCACATTTATCAAATGTCACAGGTTGTTTGATAAATGTGGCTTGTCCTTAAACCTAACACTTCTGTCTAGAGAATCTTCTCTACTTTTCCTACTCCACCCTCCTCCTGGAGTGAGAGTGCGACTTATTTGCGACTTTTTAAAAAAGTCTCAATGATAAATCTGGAGTGAAGCTCATTAACATAGCTAACCACACCCACTTTTCCACCCATATTACAAAACTGGAGTGAATGGTGTACACATGCAAAAAGTCGCAAAATTTTGCTCAAGTGAGTGTAAAAAGTCGCAAATGTTTGCACAATCGCATACATTTTGCGCACGGGAGTGCAAAAAAGTCGCAAAAGCCCTATTTTGCGACTTTTTGATGGCAGAATTCTGGAGTGAAGGTATGATAAATCAGGGCCGTTATCTTTTTGTTAGAAGGGCTCTCCAATAATCGGATTACATGGTTTATTGCTACTGGAACTCCTGGATGGGGAATTGTGGAAGAACCCAACCCTGCAGTACTACTTCAGGTGAAATGCAAATTGCAATCACAAGCGAAATACACTTTTCTACTTCTGGTAGTGATGGTAATGAATAGGGGGAATCCCTAATAGAGTATTTGAAAAGCAAGCCTTCCCTGTATGGTTATGTATACAGAGAAAGCTGTCAATCACTGATAGGACCGCCTCCTTGACTTCATAGCCCAGATTGAGCAGGAATTTAAATGAATGAAATACAAGTTTTACTGAATCTTTTCCCATAATATGTGTGTGTATATATATATATATATATATATATATATATATATATATATATATATATTAATCTGCTCAGCTCCTCCTGCTCTAAAACATGCTGCCTGTAGTTTACATTGGATTTTCATGGTGACAGGTTCCTTTTAATAGTAGGCTGACAAAATTTAAAGGGAAACATTCAATACTTTAAAGGGGTTATCCTGCAGCTTAGTAATGTACTTGCACAACCTTTTCTGTCTCATTCTGGAGATTGGGAGAGTGGTCTCTCTACTGTGCCCTCTATGGAGACTGTACAGGCTTCTTGTGATCCCCTCTGTCAGAATTCCCACCCAAATGGTCGTGATGTCAGGATGGAGGGTGCAGTGGGTGGAGTTTTTGGCCCAGGGAGGCATTAATAGGCATTTACATTTCTGGCTGATCTTGCAGCGCACAGCAGTATGGGAAGTGTTATGGCTGTAGCTCATCTAAGCCCCCAACCTGGAAGTTCAGGTTGTAAACATTGGAGCACAGTGGGAGCATGGGGACTGAAGTGAAGACTCAGGAAAAGTTGACAGGTACACTATTATGCTCTGTAGGAGAATAGACTAGGTTTACACAATTAAATGACATTTTTTAACATCCCACGCAAGCCCTTTAAATCTACTGCTGATCAGAAATGTATTCTCTGTCCCATGGAGCGGGGATAAGTCTTTGTAATAGGACAACCCCCTTTAGGTAACTTTTGTACATACTTGCTTTATTTAGTACTTTTATGTATCGTTACAAATTTAGACATGATTTTTTTCTCCACACATGTCCAAAACTAAACTCACCAAAGGGCGTCCCCATTTTCAGTTTTAAAAACAACAAAAACTAATTATGTGCATCTGTACACACTACCAGATCAGTTGAAAACCACATATCTGTTTTCGTGCCAGAAAAGACACAGTGGGAATCACTCAAAGATCACGTGAGTCACAGAAGAATCAGATCTCGGGAGTTATTGGAAATCAGTTTTCAAGTGGAAGTTAATGTGACCGTAATGCAGAGGTGTGGTTTGAACGACAGCACTCTACACATTTGTCAAGGGGGTAAGAACTTAATAATGTCATTAAGCACACATGGTCCCAGACAAATATCTCCTGATAAGCATTGATTTTCCTCCCCACCACTGCAGTCATGGCACTTAAGAGAAAAAAAACATCCCTATTCCGTTCCCTAGGGGAGGCACAATAGCCTCATGATAATGGAACATACACTTCATCTTGCTTTTATAAAAAGTTTGTGTGGAGTAGTCAACTACTAAATCTGGGCTTTGTATCGTTATTAAGATACTATCAGTGGAATTGATTTTTCATTTTAACTTTTAAAATGCAAGAAATAAAAATTAGATATGTGTTCGATAAATAACTGTTGTGTGATATTGTCTTACTGGGATGATGCATAGCAATATATAAAAGCTTAGGTAGCCATGATAATATTTTGACTGCTGCTTTATCGAGAAGATAAACTAAGAAGACTAAGGGGGGGGGGGGTTGGTTTATCACTTTTGGTGCAGTTTGCGTCATATCTAACTTTTAGAACTGGGGATGAAAGTGTTAAAAGTTTAGACCAAATTTATCAAATGTCGTACAGAGCACGAAGAGCCGTAGTGGAGATGTGTTATATTCTGGTGGCAGTTGTGACATTTTCAGCAATCATGACATTTTGACACCAGTTTGTAGGGGAACAGATGAAAGTACTGAATATGGCCATTTCTGCAGGAACGTTTTTCTTAAAAAGTCGTAATTTCGCTTACAGCATGCTACCTTTCTCGAGTTTACTCTTGTCTGGGGTATGCTTACAACGTCCTCTGTATTTATACCTTTTCTCTGATAACACAGTCATAAATGCAACAGTCCTAACACCACTTTATTAACCACATCCACTTTTGCGCTCGGATTTCTACTTTGGCCTGAATCCTTTTTGGAGTGAATAGTAATGTAGGCATGTGATAAATTTGACGCTGTTTAGTGTACATTGGGGCATTTTGAATTCTTTTTTGGTGCATATTGATTGATAAATCTCCCCCTAAAGAGTACATGTATAATGTTAGCTAGATTTATTGGAGATTGTGCTCATTCATGTTCCTCTTCCTGATCATTGCCCACTGTATTGGCAGGTGTAAAACAGCCCTAACTCATCATTATGTGTTCATTCTTGTGTTAATTATGGTATTTGGTGCTATATTGGCGTAAAATAAGCCAGTCAAAACGTTGGGTAAGGAAGAGAAAAATGTTGCAGAAAACATGTAGTAAGACAAGGCAGATTTATCATACACGTGTGCACTATTGTGGTAAGTTTGCTGCACTTTCCTCTTGTCTGATCTGGTTTTATCCCGACTAAATTTAGGACGGCAATGATAAATCTGTAGATGTCCAGTTCTCCGTTTTCTGACGCCTTTGGGTTAATACATAATCCAATAGAATTCGGTGATCCGTCCAGGCTCTCACAAACAGATCAGTCATGATAATACAAACGTCTGCATCTGTTCTGAACGGATCCATTTGTATTATCTTTTACATAGCCAAAACGGATCCATCATGAACTCCATTGAAATTCAATGAAGGACGGATCCGTTTTCTGTTGTGTCAGACAAAACGGATCCGTCCTCATTGACTTACATTGTGAGTCATGACAGATCCCGTCAGTCAGTTTCTGTCAAGCGGACACCAAAACGCAGCAGGCAGCGTTTTAGTGTCCGCATCCAAAACGGAATGTAGACTGAACTGAAGCAAACTGACGCATTCTGAACAGATCCTATTCCATTCAGAATGCATTAAGGAAAAACTGATCGGTTTTGGACCGTTTATGAGAGCCTGTGACGGATCTCACAAACAGATCCTGCAAACGCAAGTGTGAAAGTAGCCTAAGCCCTTAGGCCAAGCTCTAGTAAGCTATAGTAATGTCGGTCATTGTTCTTGTTGCTGTACTCACGCAATCAGGCCGGACTGGCCCACAGGAGTACAGGTGAATCTCCCGGTGGGCCCCTAGTGTCCACCCCCTACACAAATGGCACATAACACAGTAGACTTGCTGCACTACATACATATGTTCAATGTACAGCACCTCAACCAGCCTATGTTCATATAAAAAAAATTATAGATTATTAAATAAACTCCCCAGTTTATTATTATAGACACAGTCCGATGGCTGATATGACTTCTAGATATAGACCTACCTTCTCAAAGTTGCTGCAGGGACCCCATATTCAGTCATCTGGTAGCTGCTGTGTGAGCAGGTAATATTTGAATGCATCTGTACGGTGGGCCCTCAAAATAAATTTTACTGGTGGGCCCTAGGCACCACTGTCATGTAATAGATAACGTATACCAGGCCTATTAAATGGATAGTCAATTGGAAGACCTAAACAGTGTTTGTGATACCTCAAAATGTTTCATGCATATAAAGAATCATCCAAGGACGGCTGTGTTCATGTGAACAGAACTTGCTGTTGATTTGAATGGGAATGTAGAGAGAACAAGACAAGCCTTATATGAGAAGGGAAGCAAAGACTTTTTAGTGCCCTCATTTGTTTAGAACTGTGACATGTAAATTTTGCATGCAAATATTTATGGTAACAGCTTGCTTTGTGTCACTGTTTAAGATCATACAATTTCTTGGAATTTCTTTTTCCCTTAGAAGTATCTATAAACGGGACAGCACAGATATATATATATATATATATATATATATATATACAGTACAGACCAAAAGTTTGGACACACCTTCTCATTCAAAGAGTTTTCTGTATTTTCATGACTATGAAAATTGTAGATTCACACTGAAGGCATCAAAACTATGAATTAACACATGTGGAATTATATACTTAACAAAAAAGTGTGAAACAACTGAAAATATGTCTTATATTCTAGGTTCTTCAAAGTAGCCACCTTTTGCTTTGATTACTGCTTTGCACACTCTTGGCTTTCTCTTAATGAGCTTCAAGAGGTAGTCACCTGAAATGGTATTTCAACAGTCTTGAAGGAGTTCCCAGAGATGCTTAGCACTTGTTGGCCACTCTGCGGTCCAGCTTACCCCAAACCATCTCGATTGGGTTCAGGTCTGGTGACTGTGGAGGCCAGGTCATCTGATGTAGCACCCCATCCCTCTCCTTCTTGGTCAAATAGCCCTTACACAGCCTGGAGGTGTGTTTGGGGTCATTGTCCTGTTGATAAATAAATGATGGTCCAACTAAATGCAAACCGGATGGAATAGCATGCCGCTGCAAGATACTGTGGTAGCCATGCTGGTTCAGTATGCCTTCAATTTTGAATAAATCCCCAACAGTGTCACCAGCAAAGCACCCCCACACCATCACACCTCCTTCTCCATGCTTAACGGTGGGAACCAGGCATGTAGAGTCCATACATTCACCTTTTCTGCGTCGCACAAAGACACGGTGGTTGGAACCAAAGATCTCAGATTTGGACTCATCAGACCAAAGCACAGATTTCCACTGGTCTAATGTCCATTCCTTGTGTTCTTTAGCCCAAACAAGTCTCTTCTGCTTGTTGCCTGTCCTTAGCAGTGGTTTCCTAGCAGCTATTTTACCATGAAGGCCTGCTGCACACAGTCTCCTCTTAACAGTTGTTGTAGATATGTATCTGCTGCTAGAACTCTGTGTGGCATTGACCTGGTCTCTAATCTAAGCTGCTGTTAACCTGCGATTTCTGAGGCTGGTGACTCGTATGAACTTATCCTCCGCAGCAGAGGTGACTCTTGGTCTTCCTTTCCTGGGGAGGTCCTCATGTGAGCCAGTTTCTTTGTAGCGCTTGATGGTTTTTGCGACTGCACTTGGGGACACTTTCAAAGTTTTCCCAATTTTTCAGATTGACTGACCTTCATTTCTTAATGTATGTGTATCCACCTGACTTCTGCCCAACACAACTCATGGTCCCAACCCCATTTATAAGGCAAGAAATCCCACTTATTAAACCTGACAGGGAACACCTGTGAAGTGAAAACCATTTCAGGTGACTACCTCTTGAAGCTCATCAAGAGAATGCCAAGAGTGTGCAAAGCAGTAATCAAAGCAAAAGGTGGCTACTTTGAAGAACCTAGAATATAAGACATATTTACAGTTGTTTCACACTTTTTTGTTAAGTATATAATTCCACATGTGTTAATTCATAGTTTTGATGCCTTCAGTGTGAATCTACAATTTTCATAGTCATGAAAATACAGAAAACTCTTTGAATGAGAAGGTGTGTCCAAACTTTTGGTCTGTACTGTATATATAGTAAAATTCACAGGTGGCACATGACAGGTGCCAGATTATCAGGCGGCTTTAGTAAATTTACTGTCAAAGATGAAATAAGAATATTTAACTGTTTTTTAAATGTTATTTTTAAACAGATATTTAGTAGTCTTTTGCTTCTGGTCTTCTAAAATGTCCTATTGTCTTGAGGTTCTAGAGCTGTTAACAGTGGCAAACTATATCCATCTCTAGACTAGTAGATACTGGTGTGGAGAGAAGTTAATGTTTGATGTGACAAAAATACTATAGTGTTGAAAATATTAAGTACAATCAGATTATAGTCAAAGTGAAAATACGGAGCTTTTGGTTCACCTGTTTGGATACAGCTGTGCAATAAACAGGGATATTAGGGATAGCTCTTAGATGTGGAATGAGAGGTTTAATATAAATTGCCCGGCTGAGCCTTTCAAGTCACAGTCAGTGTTTCTGATGATTAGAAGTTTGATGTTACGTAAAGAGATTCTCAAACATATTGTAAAAGACTCAATGGTACCGATCATGTGATGTCCAATAACAGGATTTGGTGTACTGAGAAATTTGCTTGCTTATGGGTTCCTTAAAGAGGGCAGTAGGCATTTGAGATTCAGTAGTAACTCCCTGGTAAACATGCAGGAAATGTACTATGGGGGAGATTTATCAAACTGGTGTAAAGTAGAACTGGCTTAGTTGCCCATAGCAACTGGTCAGATTCCACCTTTCATTTTTCACAGTTCCGTTAAAAAAGAAAGGTGGAATCTGATTGGTTGCTGTGGGCAACTGAGCCAGTTCTACTTTACACCAGTTTGATAAATCTCCACCTATGTGTTTCAAAGAGATCTTAGGGACTGCTGAACCAGGCGTGTATTAGTTCCATGCACAGACAGGGGCAGTTACTAATATAGGCAGTTCCATGCCTATATTAAGTTATTATAAATGATTGCAGTGACTGTACACCTGATCCCCGCCACTGGGTTCCAGCTCCATTGCTGTCCTGCTGGAATACAGATCCTGGGTCTCACCATGTCAACATTGGTTTGACGTGGGTCAATGGACCACTGCAGCAAATGGCTGGTCCGGAGATCCTGGGTCTCACCATGTCAAGAGTGGTTTTGTTTTGGTGGTTTTAGTTTTGTTTTCACTGGCTCACGTACTGCATTGGTGACACATCACCGCTGCAGCAGTCACATGACCCACATCAAACTGGATGTGGTGAGATCCAGGACCTACAGAGCCAGCGGGCCAGCAATGGAGACGGAACCCAGCAGCGGGGATCAGGGGAGTATAATTACCAACATAGAAAAGATGAACAATCCCTTTAAAGGAGATATCTTACTGCGCTTTATGACAGAATACTACAGAACTTGACACTTTCTGTAGCTTCATTTCAAAGAAGATGGACCCTCAGCTGCTGATTCCTATTTTGTGACGTATTCTATTATCATGTCCTGCTCTATAACACAATAGCTGCAGATTGCACTGCATTTTCATGGTGGCATGTTCCCTTTAAGATACCCGTTATAATTCTTTTGCATGTCCTGAATTTAGACATCACAGTTAAGATAAAAGCCGTAATATTGTGACTATTTCCATATAATACTTTTAATGTAGCCTCGGGCTACCCAATGTTCACTGCAATAGAATAAACACTTTATGACCGTACAGTGATCCTTGGATAACCTGCCCTGCTTTGCACCTCCCAATGTGAGGTTGGGAATCACGATTTTCTGCTGATGCAATGTTTCCTGAAGTAAATATACCGTAACACACAAAATGCCTTTAATGTTTACCTGGGTGACTGATTTCCGGCCTCTGCATTTTCATGCTGTGCAGTTATTCTGTTCTTCTGACGTACATAGGCTCTGGCTGCATTCTTGATAACATTATGCCTGTGAAGCAAGGAAATTAGAGCAAGGTATTATTAATTCGCTGAAGGATATATAGTGGTTATTGAATGCCTTCTGTACAAAATACTGTTACATAGTGCAGTCTAACAAGATTTCCTTCATAAAACAATGTCAGATGCTTGCTTTACTCTGCAAAGGCTCAGTTAGACAAGCATTATGAAAGCAAGGCATACTCATGGGATGTTCCTGTTGGACCACTGTCTGAACACACCACTGGGATTATCACTCAAGCATTTCCAACCACCCACTGCTCTTCTTGTGGGCACCAGAAGCATTCAACCATGGGAAGCAATGATTACCAGATCCTGCCTGATACTCCCACAGTCTTCTCTCCCATGAGCATATTTCCTTGAGGTAGACATAATGCCCATCTAAAACAATTCCAAGTAACTTCTGTGATGAAAGGTTTCAAAGAACTGTGCTGAAGGACTCAGGATGAGTTGTGGTATGTTTCCCACTGAGTGGAGAATCTGTTAGCAATTTGATCCATGGTGAAGGGATTTGGCAGTCACCATAGAAACCTCATTGATGGAGATGCCATATTAGTAAGTTGTCCAACATCTTTTATTTTAAACCCCTGCCTGCTGTACTTGTGTTGGAAAAAAACATACTCACCTGCTCTCCACAGCTACATTCCAACTCTATGGATTGCTTCACTGGTCTTCTGGTCCCCATCCTGTAAACATCCAAACAGAGGGGTTATACACTGCTGCAGCCAATGACTGGCCTCAGCAGTGATGTACTGCTTGAAGACTCATCACTGCTGAGGCCAGAGATTGGTTGTAGAGGCACAAGTTTACAGGATGGGGACAGGAAGACCAACTAAAGGAGCCAGGGAGCTGGAACAGAGGGGTTGGGAGCAGGTGAGTATGTTTTATAGAACAGCTACAGCAGGCTGGGATTGAAATAAAATAAAAAAAGTAAAAAAAAAAATAAACTGGACAATCCCTTTATAGTTGGAGTCCCATGTTTAAGACTGATGCTTTCTTTAAGCCAGAGTAGACACCTGCTGTGGACAACCCTCTAATTACACTGGTATGCTGGCAAGTTCTGCAATGAGGATTATGTTACCTCCAGAGTGGCACAAATTTTTGGAATTAATTTAATAAAGTGTTGAAAAAATGTTGGTATAATATTGTTGCTACAGAATTGTCAGTCATACATGCTGCTCATTTCCTATTCCACCACACCCCAAATGTGCTCTAATGAATTGAGATCTAGGTAGTGTGCTGGCTACAAGGAGAGTCATTTACTAACACATTTACACCAGTTTATGGTGTAAACGTCACAATACCCCATTTTGCCACCTTTTTAAGTTAAATAAAATATTGTTGGATAGGCATTTTTGTGTCATCCTCCTCACTTGGGCATGGCTTGGTGGGGGCATGACGGGGGCCAGGACATCAATCCTCACAAATTTACGTCTGTACTCAGGCATAAATGTTGGTGAAAAATGACTCCAGTCAGGGGCTAAAGTAGTTTTTACACCAGGTGCACAGATTGTCAAAGGTGCACCTAATATATGACAAGGTGCATGCCTCGTCATAAATTAGGTGCATCCCTCATCAGTGCAGGGGGAAATCAAAGACCGGTATAAGACGCTGGTCTTTGTAAATGATCTTTTTTTTCCAGTTTATAGGACCAGCTTGAGAACCATGAATAGGTTTCGTTTGCGCAAAATGATAGTTGGTCCTCAATATTACTGTTGGGACATTTAAAGTGTACCTGAGTTATCAAAAAAAGTTTGCATAATGGCTGTGCTTCTTTGTACAATAATATCTGTGAAGGAACAGGAGTTTTTGGGATTACGTAAAGTCTTCCAGCCATATTATTCCCTGTTTCAATTGCACAGCTAGATACACTTCATTCAGAAGCAGGGGGCATATCCCTTCTGTGAAGTCTGCTAGCAGTGTTCTGCTGTGAAGTCCTTTCCCTTACTTCCCACTATGTTTTTTTTCAGCTCTGAAGCTCAACCAACAGATAAGGAGGGGGAGATTACCCTTACAAAAAGCAGGACACTCCTATAATCTTCAAAAACTGTGTAGTTGTTTTATCAGGCTCAAGGTCTCCGCTAGCTCTGACAGGCTCCCATTTGCTCTCAACCTTCTTCTGAGTCTCTGTTACCAGGGGCAGATCTTGCCTGACAACAGGCAGTGGACTGCAAATTAGGTGGAAGTAAGACGCCTAATGGCCATGACTCTATTATATTCAGTGTAATCTGTTGGATACTGTGACTGTATGTCATTTCAGGGATCTGACCCATCATTCGATGGTGCAGAAAAGCCATAATGGTTAGCGGAAGTGTATAGGTGATGTCCACAAGCCCTAAGCAGGATGGATTCATTTCACATTTTTTCTCAATTCTGGTGATGTGTGCTGTTATGTTTTCTAATACTTCAGTATGACTGACCAAATAGATGTTAGCTTTAGGCCGCTTTTACACGAGTGTATTTGCAGTCCGTTTATGGCCCAGATTTTATGTCCACTGCTAATGTTAATGAATAGGGCAATTCATATGGGCGTATAGTTTCCGTCAGTATTTGAAATTCACAGCATATCCGATTTTTGTATGTGTTTGTTTCCAAATACACCCATTACAGTCTATGGAAATGCATCAAAAATACAGAGAGGGAAGAATACGCATATATATCCTGATGAAATCCTGAAGCAATACTGATGACAATAGTGATGGTAAATCATCTGGAATCCGTGCATAATCCAGAGACAGAATACTGACGGATTTCAATACGCTTGTGTGAAAGGGGCCTTTTGGTGGGTTCATACGTAGGTTTTTCTGGCAGTTTTTTCTGAGACATAGTCAGAAGTGGATTCTTTCTTTTATATATTTTTTCCCTTCCAACCCACTTCTTGTTTTGACTTAAAAACCTTCGGGAAAAATTGCCTCAAAAACCTATGAGTAAACCCACTCTTAACTGGCAAGTCTAAAGGCCACGGAGTGGATCAGAGAAAATTTGTGGCCATGAGTAAAAAAGATAATCGCACATTAGTGCAGTAGATTGTTTGAAATTTGTTTCAAAGGAGCAATGTGAATTATACATTATTTTGTCAATTGGATTTGGAAACATTAACCAGGATGAGAATGTCCTTTTATTTAAGTCCAGGGAGCAATACTGAGTATCTATCATCTTTGTGACTTATTTGCAGTATAACCTTGGGGAATCTACTGAAGAATGTTATGGAGTCTTGGAAAAAAAAAGAATTATTTTCTGGAAGCGGCAGCAGCGTTCTTGTGTCAAATCTCCACGAGCAGGCTGTGTAACAATATACAAGGCATTATTCTAGGTGAATGAGTATAACAGCAGCAGTGGAAAGATTTGACTTTGATTTTTCCGTCTAGGTGTCCTCCCCCTCAACTCAGGTCATGCCGTCTCCTGATATAAATAGAAACAGGAAGCTGTTGGGCATCAGATAGTTAAGCCAGATAACTGATTTTCACAAAGAAAAAAAAAGTTCACAAGCTAAATATAAACCCAGCTGCGCCTATTTATAACCCGCTTCTCTGACACCAGATCTGCCTCAAGTTTCGAGCTTGCTACGATTTCCTTGGCCCTTATGAAACTGCAATTACAGCGTGGGAGGAGGAAGGCTGTCAGGTGTCACTTATGTTATCATGTGCTGTGATGGGTGAGCTCAGGCAGGAAGAACAAAGCTAAAAAAAACACAAGTATTCTCTTAATAATTTGCCCTTTGCAGCAACTGAGCCTTATCTGGCCACCCACGTTCATCTGGCTGCTGACGTGGTGCTCACTTCATTTGCACAAGATATTTTTGTATCTTTTGTCTTCTTTTGAGGAACCGACAGAGCAGGCTGTCTTGTAATGATTTATATCTCACTCCGAATGGGCTGCTCTGAAATCTTGTTTCTATGTGCGTGGAAAGGGAAAATGCAGCAAAAGAAAAAAACACTATGTCTTAATCCATGCCACTGACATCATACCAATAACTGCAGTATCAGTGGACACCTACATTAGCCAGATATCCTCCTCCTTAGGCCACTTTCACACGTGAGCGGGCCATATGTCCCATCGATCGTGCATCGGGCATTGATCGTGCGCACGGGAGCGCAGAGCATCATTGATTACAATGATGCTGTGCACGTCGGGCCGCCCGCGGGACTATTGTCCCGCACTCATAAAATCATATGAGTGCGGGACAATAGCCCTGTGGGCGGCCCGACGTGCACAGTATCATTGTAATCAATGATGCTGTGCGTTCCCGTGTGCACGATTGATGCCGCTACGGGATATATGGCCCGCTCATGGACCATATGTCTCGGAGGGCATACGGTCGTGTGAAAGGGGCCTTAGGCCTAGTTCACTCTTCAGTGTTTTGGTCAGCGATTTCTATCACTGATGGTCACACATTGGTGACCTATTGCTAGGATATGTCACCAATGTCAGACACCTCTGGGACCTGCACCTCTCTCTAGAACGGGGCCCACAATGTTAAAAAGAGCCCACATGCACTGTGCTCAGCTATTTCCAAAACTTTTACATGAGTGGATGGAGAGTGCGTCGCGCAACTGCTCACACCTCTCCATTCACCTCTTTGGCAGTCGGTTGTTTTCAGCACACCCATATAAGTGACTGGAGGGCAGCTGCACTTGCGCATTGCACCCTCATTCACTTTGGGGGAGATTGGGGTGGGACCTGCTTCAATTTGACATTGGTGACGTACTCTAGCGATATGCCACCAATGTGTGAGATGGACCAACCTCTTTAGGTTGCTTTTATTAAAGTTTTAACAATAGTAAGGGAATGTCCACATAGTAAAATTTCTGCATGCAGTTTTGGAAGCCAAAACCAGGAGTGGATTAAACAGGATTTCATATCTGTCTCTTATACTTTCTATCCTTTTATGATCTACTCCTGCTTTTGGCTTTCAAAACTGCATGCAGAACCCTGACCATGTGGCCATACCCTTAAGGGGGTTATCCAATCCCTATAATAACCCCCGGAATGCCCGAGCCCTTCCTCTAGAGCATATTTGCCTGCTCCCAGGCACCCACGTCCCTCTGGATCCCTACACAGCCACCTCTGCATCTACCCATAGCGCGGATCAAAACGTCTGGCAACAGGGGGGAGCAGCCAATAGCGGGCCGCCATGGTGACCAGCCTCCCCAGCATTGCAAGTTACGATGGGGAGGCTGGCCACCGCCACAGGCGGCCTAAAAAAACTCCCAAAAAACCTTTGTATGACACCAGTCTAAGAAGTATAATTCAGTAGACAAAAAAAATGTATCTAGTGATGTGTTACAGTGACTATAGAGGAATATCGTCAGATACAAATGCAGAGAATTGACTCAGGTAGAACGATATTGGTGTTGGTCACATACAGTACATGGATGTGGAAAGAGGATGGAAAAAATTAAAGTCCACGTGGTGCACAAAATGTCTTTATATGATTTAAGGACCATTTCACTTCTTAATGTTTTGTATTAAATAGAACACACACTACCATACAGTTTCAGCTATGGAAAGATAGAATAGAGTGGACATCTGTGCCATGTTCTCTTCAACTTCTTCACTGAGACTTGTGACAGGAAGTGCACTTGGCAACCTGTTCAGATGGAAAATGTGAGGTTTGCAGAGTGAAAGCAATCAGTCATCTAACATCCTCTGTGCTGAATTTCATGCAGGTTTCATATGTGATTCGCATTCTGAAATAATGAGCCCTTAGCAAGCTGTAATGTACCATAAGTACAAACCACATTGCTGTAAAAGTCTATAATGAAAGACTGTGAGAACCTATGTGAGATTCTGAAGGAGGTCCTTTGTGGTGATATTTAACATGTATTGAGCTGTCACCTTTAAGGGAAGAACTTGATGCAGGACCCACAGTGCAATAATAACCAGTTATTGTTCCAGTAACTGCCATGTGGTTTAGGCCTGACACAAGGCAAATATATTTCTCAGTTTTGAGAACATTTGTAAAAGTCTGTACACTATTAGAGACCATGCCTGAAGATATTTTAGATTCCCTTTCATACCTTAGTTGCCACCTCTTCTGAAATTGCAGGGATGTTCCCTGATTTTCAGAGAAGGACCTGGCAAATTTGGGCTGTCCTGGGCTGAAAATTGAACTAAAGCAAACCTCTTGAGTGTTTAGGGTGTTCCTAGGGGTGGGGCTTATATGTCCCAAATTAACCAACTAAAATGTTGGTATGTTTGCCCTTTATGTACATCAAAAAGGTGAAAACAGTTTTTGTAATGTTTTACGTTTTTGCTCAGATATAATGTACTGATGACAACCATTCTTTCTGTCAAATGCAGAGTTGTCATGGAAACCTTGTCACTAAATACTTATCTTGTCCTCATATTACTGCTGCTGTTCAGTCCAGTTAGGATTTAGATGTTGAACCAATATAACCCATACTTCCTGTTCCTGTCATTGAAATTAGTATTTTTTTTTTTTACCAGTAGAACTGTAGGAAGCTTGAGACTAAGGATGGTGGTATTGGCTTAGTTTATGCTTTTTATATTTGTCTTCAAGGCCACAGAAAGTGACAATTTATAGAATGTAATTATGTTCTTTCTGCTTTTTGTGGTATGTGGTAAGGCTGCAGCAATACTTTTGCCACAGAGTCATCCAGCAGCTTTTTTTCTGCTTCAATCAGAACAATTAGTGGTCACGAATGTAGCATTTTCTCCAGTCTGGTAGAAGTCATGTCCATAAAAGGCCCAAGAAGAATAATGATGGCATTTAATGAAGCTCAGCTCCTGATTGCTAGTGTTTCTGTGAGCGTTTGATTGCTGTATTCAGATTAAATTATTGGTTCCTGGCATTATGCTTGCAACATGAAGATGTATGAGGTAAAAATAAATCCCTGTTGTTTTCCAGTAAGTACACACAAGAAATCTTATGTAGCTTTTATGTCTGCTTTGCAGCGAACAGGTCATAAGCATCATTTCACACTTCATATTGCCTGGAAAACAGCAAATCCACACACAGCAGCCATGGCACTAGTCCTAGTGTGCGTAACCCCCTGTGTCAGTCTTTGGCCCCCTCGTTGTTCATTAGCATTTTCAGCTATTGCTGTTTTTCTTCTTGCTGCCTGTATTCCAATGCAAATGCAATATTCCTCGTCAATACTTTCTTGAATTGCCAAAATAAGAAAAAGAACCCAGAGGTCAATGCAGGAATTAGCGGCTGACTATGTGTAGATCAGCTGCAAACTCAAGTAAGTTGGTGCTGCATCTGGTTAGATGTGATAGTGCTCATTCAGAAGAGAGGTGTTCACGTCCATGTGCTTTCAGTGTAGAATGTCCAGCATCCAGACTGAATACTGACCCGTTATAGTCAATGGGCCAGCACACAAGTGCAATGACCTGCCCTTGGTCCGTTCAGAGAAGATCACAGCAAAACTGATTTTCATGCAACACTCTGAGGATAGTTGATCAATATTCTAGTCTCAGAAAGCCCATTTAACACCTACAGAGTACTTCAAGCTTTGATGAGGTTTTGGATTTCTTCATATTAATTGGCTTCTTATGAAACTGGCCCCTAACATAGAATATCTGATTATTGGCACTCTGGGGACTAAATCTGATGAAATTCAAAATGTATCTCATATTAGGGCAGAGCCCCACCTTTGCAACCATTGGTTATTAATATTGTATAAATCTGGACATTGACATGGCTCAGTATTTCCTAACTGCATTCACTATCTCCATGTTCCGTAGGAAATGCCTAAATTATTCCAATTGAACTTTGTAGTTCTCTAATAGTTTATGTAGAGTACCTGAAAAGCAGAAGTACTCCTTCAAACTGTGTGCATAGTAATAGCAGCAAATCAAAGAGGTTTTCCAGGGAAACAATTTGAGTGTTTCATGACGGTCAAAGTCCTAGGTGATAGTTTTGGCCAGTTTGTCCTACTGCTTTCCAGTGGTACATGGAAAGTGTCAGTGTCAGAAAGTGTAGTGTCATACATTGAAGACTCAGATGCTGTCCGCCTGCTTTAGATGTATAACCAGTACAGTTTAATATAATAGAAATATTTGTCTTGTCCACGTGAGCACAATGGGAGCATTAGGCAGTTCAATATGCTTTGTATCTTGGCATCGTACACATACAATTAACGTATTCAATAGGAGACTAACCAGGGCCAGGCCGATAGCACTTGCCAGCAAAGAAGGTGTCTAAAGAAATGAAGTTGGCACCACCTAAGAGTTTTATAGCCATCCTGTGGAAATAAGTCTGTGTTTAGTTTGACTCTGGGAGTTCGCCATGCTTTTCGGAAAACATTTTCCATCCACTTTAGTTTGTTATGTGTGGTATTGAAGCATGAAATCTGGACATCACTTGACGGTTCAAATTTGTCTTTGGCAGATTTACTGAATTACATTTTCAATGCAAATATTTGTATAAATGATAAAGCGTCTCAAATTCTAATTTTGGTCACACCAGTTTTTGTTACCATAATATCAGGTGTCAGATTCTGCTACAATGTACTATAATTGTTTCAGTGTAATTAAAAGCAACCAAACTATGCCAGACATGTTGTAACAGTTCTCTTAGATTCCATTGACAACCAGATCTTTTTTCTGTGAGTTTGTTCTTAAAAGTCACATTCTAAATGTTCTTCCATTAACAATATTAGTGAATTGAATCTCTGGATATGTCTCACTCCTCTATGATACAACATAGCAAAGCTCCTCAGGCTGTCTGCACACCAGGATCACCTGAACCAAGATTTCCATCTGTTGGAAGATCAGGATAACCAAAGCAAACTGCTCAGGAAACTTTCCTCTCTCTCTATTGGGTAGAACAAGTTATTGAGCGCATTTGTAGGGCTCTGAATCCCAAGCCACCTTCGGGCTCATGCACATGGGCATTACCCAGCTGTGGTCGTCATGCAGCCCGCAAACAGTGGGTCCACTATAAACAGACACTAGCCATGTTTGCACCGTATCACGGTATTCAGTTGTATACAGTGCGCTGTGGATCAGAGGCACGGATTGAAAGCCCACGGAAGCACTATGGAGTGCTTCCGTGGGTTTTCTGTCCATTCCTCTGCACCACAAAAAAGTAATGCATGCAGACCCCATTCAAGTGAAATTTGCAGCCTGGCTGGCACGTGTTTGTGTGCATGAGCCCTTCAACTGACCCTCCTAGGGATGTCATTTTTGGCCTGCTCAGCTTTGTGGACACTGCCACTATTTTACAAAAAGCCAGAGAAACCCCTGACGTCTTCCACGCAGGACACAAGGTGCAACTCTTTAAGCATATTACTGCAAGCACCCTTGTAACCTTGTAACCACACTTAATATTAAAACTTTTAAAGATGCTCTTTGCGCCAAGAAGCTTCCGGTACTCTGGCTCTATCCTTTTAACCTAGCTACGTCTAAAGAAGGTCGCCAATCCATTGTGAGAACCCTGACCGATCTGCAAAAACTTTGGGCCATTCTGGATATTGCTCCTCTGAATATCCGATCCTGGCTCCAACTCAACACAGCTGTGCCTGCCTTACCCAAGCGTGAACGCTGGCAACTCGATATCAAGACTCCACTAGTAGCTTGGGCAACGAGCTATTGCTTAGGAGTTGCTTTTGGCTTCTTTATATTTTCCTCTGTGTTTACTTGTATATGGGGCCCTTTTGATACCTAAGCTATGACCCCTGTATGTTTGTTAAATCTTAACAGCTTAAGTATATATCTCTTGTTTCCTGACATGGGTCGATTCGTCTAGCTCTCTCATTCCCCATGACGAAACTAAGAATTATTCCTAGCCAATTTAAGTGATAAGATTTAAGGATTTTTCACATGTAGTTTATGTGGAACTTATTACATATACAAGACTTTCTTTTCAGTTACACTACTGTTATCAACCCTTATACCTGACAGCATGTTACCTGCTGTCTCTTGTGATCTGACAGGCTTACTATAGGCCTCCTGCTCCATTCCCTTCTGAATAAAGACAGGAAAAGTGTCTTATGGCCAGTATTCACTGTTCGGCTGCTCCTTATGCCTGACGTACAGTATGTATGCTTTCCTCTTTTGCTTCTTCGCCATCTCTGATGACACTTTACGTAAATAGTTGTATTTGGTTTCCTAATGGTACATTCTTGGCACTGATCTTTTTGCTGGCACATGAAGTGTATACACTGTCCCCCTTACTGAACTCAAGGCATTCATTAAAGGGGTTGTCTTACTTCAGCAAATGGCATTTTTCATGTAGAGAAAGTTAATAAGAGGCACTTACTAATGTATTGTGATTTTCCATATTACTTAGTTTGCTGGTTAGACTTATTTTTCCATCACATTATACACTTCTTGTTTCCATGGTTACAACAACCATTAAAGCCAACATCAGTGGTCATGCTTGCACACTATAGGAAACAGCACCAGCCTATGTGCACTCCTATGGCCCCGGCCACCAGAGAGACTGGCGCTTTTTTCTGTAGTGTGCAAGCACGTCCATCGCTGCTGAATTGCAGGGTGGTCGTAACCATAGAAACGAGAAGTATATAATGTGATGGAAAAATGAGTCTAGCCAGCAGGAGAGGGAATATGGACAATCACAATGCATTATTAAGTGCCTTTTATTAACTTTCTCTACATGATAAATGCCACTTGCTGAAGTGAGACAACCCCTTTAAACCCACCTCTTTAATATTAAACCTCTTCCATACCTTACGTAAACTTAGACATAGCTTTTCTACAAGTGACTCACTTTAGACATACCCATGTTCCTAAATTGCCTGCTTACCAATATAGTTGGTTCCATAGCACTTAATTACATCAGTAGACATTAGTTCTATAACTTTCTCTGTCCATATGCCTTCTTTGGTGACGCTGTCCCTCAAATCTTTACGCTCACTCGTGGACATGACAGCTAAATGATACCTTTATGAATTATTAAAAAACTTGTGGATCTGCTTTCTCATATATTGTCTGAATTCATTAATCTCAGTAATACTCCTAAAATAGCTACACCCATTTTGTTGTAGTCTCATAAGGATTTCATTAGGGGTGAACTAATTTCCCTTGGTTCCTGGGTTAAAAAACAACAGTAAAAACAGATTAATTCCCTCCTTGCCAAGCTTTGTTCCCTCAAAAAGCTACATAAGCAGTCCCCCACCTCTCTAACCGAAGACTAGCTCAAGTCCTTGAAGAGTCAACTTAAAGATGTGCTCAATGCTCGGTCAGCTAAAGCTTATTTATTGTCTAAATATTAAATATATGCTCATGGGTATAGAGGTTCTACAATCATGTCTAGACTAATTAAAATGCACAAGAAAAATCCTTTATCTCCTCAATTAAAACTAGATCTGGCGGCTCCGTCTTCTTAGGAGATAGCGACAGAATTTCATTCATTTTACAAATTGATTTATAATCTGGAGACTGAAGATTCATCACTCACCCCCCAACTTGTACTTGCTCATTGAATTCTTCTTGCACTCTCTTAACCTCCCTACACTTTCAGTCACTGACAAAGCCACCGTGTCCCCGTCTCATCCTTTCACTTTGCAGGAAATACAGGGTTCTTTTTTCGTTCCGTAATGGGAAAATCCCTGGCCCTGGTGGCCTTCCTATTAGCTGTTATAAGAAATTCTCCCATTTCCTTGTTCTTAAGTTCCTTACCTAGAGCTCTCATGGCTGGCTTGTTACTACGTTGACAGTCTTTACATGCTCACATTGTTGTCTTAACTAAAGACGGCAAAGACCCCTCTCTATATAAGTTATTGTCCTATCTTCCTGCTTAATTTGGATCCAAAGTGGTGACCAAAATTGTTAGCATCACACATTAGTCCTTTCCTACCTAAACTCATACATCTGGACCAAGTGGGCAATGCCACACATAGGGAGTGTAGATTTAATACTACCGGAGTCGTCAACGCTATTCACTACACAAAAATAAGAGGACCCTTGAAAAAGTCATCTGGTCCTACATGAAATGTGGTTCAATAAAATTTGGATTTCTGACATTTTTATATCCACTATCTGTTCTTTATATATCTGCATAAGTGAATACTAGCCTTATTATGTTAGCCACTAGCAGACTAAAAAAGGCCCAGAGATCCCGCCTATCAGGGAACTGAGCTCTGACCCAGAAGTTCCCAATACCTCCATCTTGTCTCAAAAAACCCCTGACTTCTGTTCCGTTTTGGAGGAAATTATCATCTTGCCTTCACAAATTACATAAAGGCCCTAAACACACAGCAATACAAAGCAGCAAGGAAGCTCAGGGGGATATCAAGACCGGCATTTGTACACCCATTGTCACATCTCCATCCACTTAAAGGGGTATTCTCATCTTGGACAATGGGGGCATATCGCTAGGATATGTCCCCATTGTCTTATAGGTGCGGGTCCCACCGCTGGGACCCACACCTATATCCAGAACGGAGCGGAGAGCGCTGCACCTGGAGGACCCCGGGGGTCCAGCCACCACCAGGCGCAGCTCCCCGCTGCGCTCATAGAAATGAATGGGAGCGCAGCGCACAAGCGCGGCCACCGCTCCCATTCATTTCTATGGAGCCGACGGAAGCTGGCTCGGCTATTTTCGGCGGCCCCATAGAAATGAATGGAGGGCGGCTGCTCATGCGCAGTGCGCCCTCATTCAGTTCGGGGGCTCCGTTCTGGATATAGATCCTAGCGATATGCCCCCATTGTCTAAAATGAGACTAACCCTTTAAGCTCAGTGGTGAGTTTAAGTAGTTCAGCATTGCAGCAATTCTGGCATGTTTCATAAGATCCCTTTACACTGGCCAAAAATTGGCCAGCTAATCACTAACAAGTGTTCACACTGTTGCTCGTTGGCAATTATCTGCCGGTGTAGAGATGCTGCCGATTACCTGATGAACGAGTGAAACGCCCATTCATACGATCTTTTGTGCAGATGCCAAAATTGTTTAGTGTAAAAGGGCCTATAGTGAATTATTGCTGATGTAATCAAGATGTCATGGTTCTGACCCAGCAAGCCTTATTGTGCATATTGATGGTATGCAGTTGGACACCAGCTGTTTTTTGCTGTCAGAAACAGGACCACAAGAACGGATATAAGGACTGACAAACTAAAATGAAGGCATTTTATAAATTATGTATTAGAAATTATGTAATAGTAATGTCACTGTATTATGTTTTATCTTTCCACAATAGAATTTATTAGTGTAAAAAATTAAATCCAAACTTTGTATTTTGAGGCTTATTATTTTCCTTACCAATTGTAAAACAGCATCTCTGCCCTCAGAGCTGATGTTATTATTACATTTTCCAGATTTCAGTTAGGAAGTGAAGTCATTTGAGCCCGTCTTGTAATGGGTACAACCTGACCAATAAAACTTATGTTCTTTTCTTCCTCTTTGTTAGCCAATATAAATATGAACACAAAGTACCTACAATAATATTTGGGTTTTATTAGTTAGCTTGTTCCATTTAATGCATAAAACTTACAAAATAAAGAGAAATGTCACCAGAGTTTATTTTCACAAATATTCCAGCACATTAATGTATCTGGTACATAAGGTTTCAAATCCAAGGTATCCTTGCTTGTACTCAGTAGATACTAATAGAGACTTCATTCTTGGAATTAAAGAAGTTGCCCAGGGTTTTTATATCGATGACCTATCCACTGGAACTACAGAGCTTTGTCCATTGTATAGTGCAGGGATGTCCGGACAGCCTACAGCAGGGCATGATGGGAGTTGTAGTTTTACAACAGCTGGAGGGCCGCAGGTTGAGCATCCCTGGTGTAGCGGATTGAGCTTGTTACTGCAGTGCTGCAGCCTTTCTGGTCCTAAAAAAAGCGGATCTGTCACCCATTGACTTACATTGTTTTTAGTGACAGATCCGGTTTGTTCCATTTGATTTAACACAACCGCATCCTAATGGAACGGATACATTCTGATGTGTTAAATCAAACTGAACCATTTTGGTCGGGTTTTGAGATCCGGCAGAGGATCTGAAAACCGGAACAAAATGGTTCAGAATCCAAAGCACATGTGAAAGTAGCCAGATATTATCCAGTCAGTGGCTGGGTAAGCGGTTACATTTCCATATCAAGAGGAACCAAGAAATAAAGCCAGGGATCCTGTGACAGGAGGATCTGTCAAACTTGTGTGTATGGACAACCCCTTTAACACTTTGTGATCAAGACAGTCAAATTTAACTGGACAATACAGTGCTGCTGACAAGGAAAAGTAAAGACCTGTACACCTGGAATGGTGTCATTATATGCTTATAGCCTGCAAAAGGGGGTTGCATGAGATCAATAAAAACTCGGGCAGCTCCTGTAAGTGGTATACAATAAAATAATCAACACAGACTCCTTTTCTCCCCTGCTTTTTCCAGCCAAAAGCTCCGGTCATCCCTTCAGTTGATGCCATCTTCTTGACTGCAGAAGTGATGTTCCAAGTACACAGGTCACTGTTCAGCTAATCGCTAGCCTCAGCAATAGACTGGATTTCACTGCTAAGGTCAGTGACTGGCTGGAGCACTGACCTGTGTATACTGAGCGTCACCGCTGAAGACGGGAAAATAAACACCAGGGGAGGACTGGAGTGCTGAGCTGGAAGTGGCAGAGGACAAAAGGGATGAGTATTGACTCTTTTGATATTTTAGACCATTTACAAGGGCTGCCAGAGTTTTTATTTAACTCGGACAACCTCTTGTTGTCAAGGTTGTCAGAGTTAGATGATTATTGGAATTATTATTTTTCTTGTTGGTGATGCAGCTTCTTTGTAATTGAAATCAGCACCCACTGCCTAACTTACTTCTGGGTCTCCTCCTTTCTGTGATGAAGAGTTTCACAACGTGACTTATCCTGTGGCTCGGAAGTGTTCAAAACACTCATCTGAACATCCTAGTTACTGGTTTGGTTTTTAACTTGCACGATGGTCTTAAAGTATGCTTCATTTTTTTCGTCTGTATTACAAAATCAGCATTTCAGCGCTAGATCTTCTAAAATCAGGTTGTATATCACTGTGAATATTTTACATCCCGAGGAGATAAATATGCATGAACAGCTTTCTCAACAACTGCTCTGCTAGGAAAGGTGTTGATATGGGTCTCAAGTAAATTCAGTTCTGGAGTTACTACATTTTCCTAGTGCATCTTAGGTCAGTTACAATATGCTGCTTAACTCCTATTGTGATAAAGAATTAAAAATCCTGTGAAAATATGTATAGAAACTATTTGTTTATGTGATTATTTATGATTGTCACATTTTAATGCCATCATTTCAAAATGAAGAAAATTGAAAATTATACAGACAACACATTTATTTTCTGGCTTCTGTTGTGATGGTCAGATTACTGAATCTTCTGCTGCCTGTTAATTATAGGGTTATATCTGAAATATTAACAAATTTAAATTCCCTGTGGCTTCCCAGTTTGTCTGCCTTTAGGCTACAGTCGTTTTTCATGATATCCTATTCTCTGTATACCATTTACAGACTATAGCCTGCCATAAATGGCCTTGATATCATGACAGCTTCTCCAACCAACTGTGCAAAATGTACATTTTGTGTAACTTTGTATCGAATGTAAAATTGGCAGTATATTAATAAAACAGAAGTTAGAGCAGTAGCCAAATTTTAGTGGTGAAGTTTAATTTACTTACAGAGATATTGTCATTTCTTTTTGCTTTGCTGAGGTGGCAATTTTTTGGCAAACACTTCAACAGTAATATCATGAAAATATTCAGCAAAATCAAAGTGGCAGTGTCCAAAGTGGCAGAAGCAGTTGTGATAACAAATATGGCCACGTTTCCTGTTGTCATGTTTGCCAAAATTTCCACCACATCAAAATTTTACAGTATCTCTGTAAGTATGCACTACATAATTACTAGACTATTATTATTACCTTTCATTTTACTAGTATAAAGCTATTTTTATGCTTTACGATACTTTATGGCTAACATCTTCTATAATCAGAACCTCTCACTCAGCGTGACACCAAGCACAGCTGCTGTACAATGTACGACACTGTGTTTGGTAAGCACAGAGAAGGCCATAGCACTCACAGGAGAGCCAATGCCTTCCCAAACAGCTGATCGGCGGGGTCCCAGGTGTCAGACCCCTACAGATCAGATAGTGATGACCTATCCTGAGGAAAGGTTATCAGTATCAAAATCTCAGAAAACCCCTTTAATTCACCAACTCACTCCTACAGTTTTCAGTGCTTCCTAAAAACCTTTTTAGGGTGGCCTATCACATCCCCTAATCTGACTCTTCTACATTGACCCCATCCAACAGTGTCCACCATATCACATGTAGTCAAAAGGACTACAAATATAGTGACTGGACCATGCAGCTTTATATGTACTCCCATACAATGGCTGGACTGTTTTACAACCCAGGGACTTTTTTTACCTTTTGTGCCACAGATGGAGTGCACTGTAGGAAGCTCCTCTCTGTTTAAGAAGGCTGAATTGATGCAAAGGTGTAAAAAAAAAAAAACGTCAGGTGAAGAGCAACGTAATAACTCAGTCTTGTAGAGAGCAAATAGCTTTCACTGCTCATTTCCTGTTCTTGTTATTCTTGGCAGCTGGGTGCAATGATTTTCATTATGCAAACATGAGGTCTGCCCAAAAACTTACATGTAAGGGAATTCAAAAGTTGAATATATTGTCCCTTCTCTGGGCTTCTTTTCTGTGTCAAGTGCTATAACTGATCATATTTTCTTTTCTTTTGCAGACATCACAGCTCAACCATGTGTATGATATTTCTGAAAGGAACAGGTACTTACAGAAAGACTTTTTTATCTTACTCTTGATGACTGCAGATATAATGTAGAGTCTGTTTCACACAGGATGTAGTAGTGAAACGGCATGCCAAATTTGCACTTGTGCATTTCTTGTTGTTTGCCTTCTCTGTCTTGTATGTGAGTGTATTTTAAGTGTATTTCATATCTTGTAAGCCTGTCCACCTCCTGAATAATAGTAGATCAATGGAAATTGCTATGCTGAACAGATTGAGGTCTTCAGTAGTACATCTTCATCCAGTGAATGGATAAGGAAATAATAGAATAATTTTAATTTGTAGCAGTCTCAAATAACCTGTGATATTGAGGTGAATTGCTAGTATGCCAAAAATTGACAAAAATCTAACATACTGAATATTTGAGTTAACACATGGACAATAGGGGTGCAACTCAATGCCAGGAATAGGGCTTATGGCATTTTGAAGAAAACATACTTTGCTGTCATTCACCTGATAACTTTTACAATCTGATTCCCCTCAGCATTTGCAGTCTGAGGCTTTATTAAGCTACTTTCACAACTGTGGCCAGGTGTTCTAGTTGGCAGGTCCAGCAGTGTTTTTTTTTCTGGCCAGTTCTCAGCATATTTGCCAGATAGTGGCCGGATCTCTGTTAGACCCCGTTATAGTGAGCGGGGTCCGACAGTATGGCAGCGGTATCTGTATCAGTATCTACCGGAACACCCTGCCAGATGCTCTGCCGCAGATGTGAAACTAGCCTTAGTTCTAAAATGTAATATATAATATAATTTATATGTCCTGTTATAATAATAATGTCATCTGTTGCTAAGGAGCATTTGACTGAAGTTTAAATATCATCTGACATGTCTGTATGAACAGTATAATCGTATTTGAACTCCATGTTACCTCCATGTTACACAAAAACGTGAATAACAGTAAATACGGTATACTGCATTACGTATGTTGTATTATAGTAAAGTAGCAGTCACAGTTCTGATGGTTTCAGAGCTGTCATTGCCCAGAATGCCGTTGTAGCTCCCTGCCTGCATAGAACTTTATCTAATAAAGCACATTGTATGAATTGTCATCTTCATACTCATACCTAACACTGCACATTAATCTGAAATAGGAAAAAAAACTGGTCCACTGCAATATACTGTAGGAACTTAGCTCAAATTTTAGACACGCTGTGTCTAAACATTATTATAGACAAGCTGTAATACATACTTTTAACACATGATTTACACAGTTACTCAACTTTTTTATCTATATATAGACTGTAAAATGGTGGTCACATTAACATACCCTGACACAAATTTACTACTGTGTCTGCACACAGAATCTGAATAGGAAATTGAAAGTTGAATAGGAAATTGGAATTTGGCTCAGCGAGGGTTTCAAAAAAATTTTTCGGACTTGCTCGAAATGCAGTGGAGATTAGTGGGAAGGAAGGAACTTCACATGAAAGGGGTATGACCTAAGAAGCACCATTTAGCACCAAAATTGCACCACAATTCTGGTGTAAAATTCGATCTCAAAGTAAGCCTAATAATAGCTGGTATAAAGTTAGACAAAAGTGTCCTCCCACACATTTATAATCCAGTCTGAGCCACTGTCTAAACAACCAGTCTAAGATTATCTATAGAATTAGTTAATCTAGGCCACTCTACGTAAAATGATTCCCACTAAACCACACATGTTTGTAGGAAAGCTCCACACTTTTAAGTCAGTGTAAAGCCGGCCTTCAGGAAAGGAATCTTGAAACATGCGGAAGCATACAAGATAAAAGTTCTCATGGGAGAACTTGAATGACTTGACATTTACTATACAGTTGAGTGTAAGCGTTTGTGCTCTATTAACAGCTATTTCACACTGACTTTAGATCCATTTAATGGACATCCATAAAATGATCTCAAATGTCGTTGGTTTAATTATCTCCTTAAGTGTAACATTAACATTTCTTTATCACCAAAGTCTTTAAATGAGGTAATGTGAAATTTTAGGCACAGTGTTACTATTTTTTTCAGATTTTTCAAATACTGTGATGTATTATTGCCTTTCCTAGAGTAAAAAAACAAATATTAGCTCTCACAATCTTCCAAAATTTCCTGTAATATCAGAAGTGGTAGTGGAAGATTGAGGTAGACGCTAGCTATTGTACATTTAGCTCTTATCATCCTAAAGGGTAGTACCAAAGTATGCTTTTTTTCCAACACGCTTTCTTTCTGAGGTGTTTTTTGTTGTGTTTATTCATGTGTTTTTTGAAGTGATGAACACTGTATTAACATCTTACATGTTTGGCAATAGTAAAGTGTGTTTGGTTTTTGTTTGTTTTTTTTTTTACAATTGTTTTATAGAATTTTTTTCAAACAAAACAAGGATAGAGACATTATATATAGAGAGATGATTTGTGTGCATAGATAGTAGGTCTAGTAAGCATTGTCCATTATGTATTTGCTATATTGAAATATACTTCCAAATTAGAAAAGTATGCTACTTCCACAAGACTAGTTAGCCAACATGACTGAGTTACCCTAATAACAGCAGAATTTGGGATAAGAAAGAGGTGAAGGGTAAACATGGAGGGTACAAGTAGGCTGGGGGACAGTAAGGACGCAGAGGAAGGAAGCTCATGGACCATCCCTTAACGAGGGCCTGTCACCCAAAAATAAAATGCAATCTGACAGCACCATGTTATAGAGCAGGAGGAGCAGAGCAGATTTATTTATATTTTTATGGGAAAAGATTCAGTAAAACCTGCAATTTATACATTTATATCTGCAGCTCTATGAATACCCGGAGGGAGTGGTTATCAGTGATTGATGGCATTATGTGTATAAGTGTGCATACAGAGACAGCTGTCAGTCACTGATACCCCCTCCTCCTTGTACCGATAGCACCTTACAGGGCTGCAGATATAAATGTATAAATTACAGGTTTTACTAAATTGTTTCCCACAAAAATATGCTTCTCAGCTTCTCCTGCTCTATAACATGGTGCTGTCAGATTGCATTGCATTTTTTGGTGACAGATCCTCTTTAAAGATTACAAAGTATAAGAGTGTCATCAGGCTCAAGGATGAAGGAAGGAGAAAGTAGTGACTTCCCTTGCCACCATATTCCAGATGACATTATGTGATCAGTGATCACTGCTGTTTGAGTTAGATACTAATTTGTGTTGTGGAAACAAGTACAAAGTTGTTGCTTGGTTCTGGGCAGCAGAATTCCAGTAAAGGGTTCCCATAGGGTAAAAATGTTTGACCTTCGCCTTTTTATTTTGTGCTTTCCCTACCCAGCCCATACGAAAGCTTTTGTAAAAATAAGCAAAAAGTCGGGGGCGGAAGAGCAAGCCACTCCTGTAAAGTAGTCTTACGGGCCATTGGAAAAGATGAATAGTCATTTTTTGCCTCTTGTGTACAACAGTAGATGCAGGACTCCAGGTAAACAAAATCTGCCCAGGAAGGTGTTAGGGGGACAAAAGTAACCAGTTGGGAAAGGGCAAATGATTCAACCTTCTTCCAAAATTGTTGGATCAGTGGAAAAGGTCCTCTTTTAATTGTGAACCTTTAGGGCATGAAGAAACAGGAATTTTCTCCAATATAATTCTGCAGTGGATAAATCTATGCCCTATGGGTGATTTTGAATGCCACATCCCAATGGAATGCTGAGGGTAGAGGCTTTATATAAGTTGTCTACTATGTCTTTAGGTGATAAACCTAGAAAGTGACGTGTTCATGTGAATAGCCATTGTGATGTGTTTAGAATAAAACTACTACTATTTAGTAGTTTAGAATAGGTCGGAGGAAATTATAATACTGCAGTATTTTCCGGGGGGGTATCTCCTGTTGTCAATAAGAGATTAAGCACTGGATCCTGGGTGAATAGGTGAATAGTTTTTAACACATAGCTGGAAGCCTGTAAAAACGGGAAAATGACTTTGGAGGGGATATTAGGGTTGGTTTGTTAAATTTGCACAGGAACTAAACCTAATCAGCCAATTACAAAGATGTTTCGGTAGCTATGTGACTATGCTATTCCTGGAAAATTCACACTTGTGCTGCTAATTTTTAAAATGATGTGAATCAAGGTGCTTGGAAAGTGTTATATTCCAAGATTTTTTTTAAACTCAAGCTGATATAATACAACTTAAAGTGAGCTGTCACTAGTTTAGACACCCGCCTACCAAAGCAGTAAAAACACTAGGTGCGAATGAGAATAACAGTATAAAGAGACCTATTTTGCCTATCACACTGCTGACATAATTGAGAATGTTACATTTGAATTGCTCATGCACCAAGATGCAAGTGTGCGATGGGCAGGAGAGTGTCGGTGCTAAACCACTCCCTTTTGCTCTTGAGTGCTGACTCCAGTGGTCTCTTGCATCATAACATGCTACCTGCTAGATCTGTGCTATCTGTGGAGCCTTTGAGCTCTATCAGCTATAGTGAATTAGTAAATTCTAAACCATGTCTGTCATTTTCCATTATTACCAGGCAAAAACATGTTACAGACAAAGTGGATGGCAAAAATACTTTTTGTAAACCAATTTTAGATGTTAAAATTAGCATCTCTTTTGCAGGAAGCAAAATAACTCTAGTCTGCTCTTGTATACCAGTTATTTCTTTAGAGTATCTGATCTGTAAGTGTATGACAGTAACTAGTCATTTGTGTTATTGTTTATTATTGATCGGCTAATATTCTATTCAAAATGCTTTATAATTTGTACTGTTGCCTGATAATATTTGGAAATATGGTACTGTAATTCTGATTTTATTTTTTTTATGTTTTTCAGGTTGTGCATCTATGCTGTCATTGACAAGAATTGCACGTTAGTTGCATAAAACTCCCTGGATTATCCTTATCTTGCTGGACATAAAATATTTTCAGGCCACATTTATGAAGGTTTTAGTCATGCATGAATCTTTGGATTAATACATATAGACTGCTTCATGGGAATACTTGGTGACTTGAGACACACATTGGTGACTTGGTGAAAAGAAAAATGCAAGTGACTCTGATTTAAAAAGCAAAGTCGGTCACACTCCATGTGTCTGTATAGCATTAAAGTGAGCTAGCACTGAAGACCAACTTAATAAAAATGGACTCTGGAGACACCATATTAGATCAAGAATCTACCTCAAGGTGTGGAGAATCCGAAAAAGTATCAAGCAGATGGAGACAAGAGCCTCCACCTGGTACAATGAGCAATTATGACAGTCACACAGGAGAAAGACAGGCTAACCCTGAACTGATTGCAAACCCAACATCAGTACAGCATTACAGTTCTTTGAAAGTTGGATCACAAAATGAGAGTAACCAGCAGATGCCAGGAAAGCAATATGGACAGAAGCGTTCTGGCTCCTATACTCACCGGCATTCACTTTCTTTTCCCCAGCATACTCTGCACCAGCAGAGGTTAGTACACAGTGGGAAGCCTCATCAGAGCCTTGAAGGACATGCTTATCCATATCACAGTCACTTGCCTGTTGCTTCAGAAGACTTATTCCTTCGTATTCAAGGACAAGGTGTAGACTTCTCCAGAAAGAAATTTTCACTTGCTTCGTCATATAGCCAGTATTCACAGAAGTCTATTGATCAGCCAGAAGACACCCACAAAAAGGAGCAAAAGCCCAAAAAACCCGGCAAATATATTTGTCCGTATTGTACACGGGCTTGTGCCAAACCAAGTGTGCTGAAAAAACATATAAGATCTCACACAGGAGAGCGTCCTTATCCATGTGTACCCTGTGGTTTTTCATTCAAAACAAAAAGCAACTTGTATAAGCACCGGAAGTCACATGCACATGCCATTAAAGCTGGATTAGTTCCTTTTACAGACTCTGCTGTGTCCAAATTAGACCTTGAGGCTTCTTGCATTGATGTAGAAAATGAAATACATTCTGATGGGGAACAAAGTACAGACACTGATGAAGAGACATTGTTGCTAGTTGAAGATTCTGAAAAACTAAGCCCCATTTCACAAATTCCATTGGATGTGAGTGCTAGAAGTGGCGAACTTATAGATCCAGGTTTCCATCCTTCAGACGATTCATTAGGAGGCCCAATGAAAGTGCCAATACTGATAATCCCCAGAAGTGGCATCCACTTACCTAGTGAGAGCTCACATTATGTGACATCTGAGTTAATGCACAACCCCTCATTAAGTGGAAAAAATGATGAACTACATACTGCTAGGCAAAAACTTGCACTAAAACTTACAGAAAAGAAAGGGCATGACTCTGAGAAGTCCTTAAATCTCCTGAGCCCACATAGTAAAGGAAGCACAGACTCTGGTTATTTTTCACGTTCGGAAAGTGCCGAGCAGAATATAAGTCCTCCAAATACAAATGCAACCTCTTATGAAGAAATAATCTTTGGTAAATACTGTAGACTGAGCCCTAGATCTTCACTACAAAGTCAAGAAGCCAGTGTATCGATTGTTAACCCCAGCATGATTGAGGAGCATATCTCACAGTTTATGAAAAAAAGGGAAGGGTTTCTAGACCACAGCAAGTTAAAAAGTATGACATCAAGATTATCTGGAATTCCTACTTCTGAATTGCAAAAAACACACCTCATTGGAGAATCTCCTGAAAGTGAATCAAAGATATACTCAGAAATTCAGCAGGGCCAAACAGCAGTATTTTTAGAGCCTTCGGGAGAAACATCAACACTTATAAGAAGCAATTCAATGCCAACATCTTCTGGTACAAATTTAAGCGTACCTACTTCTATTAGAGGAAGTCACTCATTTGATGAACGTATGACAGGATCTGATGATGTGTTTTATCCAGGTACTACAGGTATTCCTCATCAAAGACTCCTTAGGCGGCAAGGTGCTTTTGAGTTGCCATTGGTCTTGGAGGGTCATTCTGAGTGTGATGCATATAACAGAATGTCAAAGAACGTGGCTGTCGCCTACTGCAGGAAAACAATGCATGAAAAACCTATCTCATCAAAAGAAAAGAAAATGCCTTCAGTGTATGAATATGTCTCAGGAATTCAACCTAAAAGGTGGGATGATTATGAAGTTCACAAATACAGAGATGTACAGTACATAGGTGGAATGAAACCAGGGGAGTATTTTGTAGATGTTACTGCACCTTCTCCTCCTCGGTTTGGAACAACGATTGAAAACCGAAAGCGTAGAAAAGAAAAGAGTGTTGGAGATGAGGAAGATATTGCTATGCCTAGCAGTTCAGCAAGCAGCCCTGTGAGTTTGGATTTTGATACAAAATCCCCAAGTCAAGAACCAGCCAGGACTGGATATTCCATTTCAGGGCAAGAATATGTTTACAGTGGGTCACAAGACCGTTTTGACATTTGTCGACAACATCAGCAAATGGCAAGTCCTGTGCCTGTATTAGATGAATCATCTTCAGACACAGATAAGGTAACAGATATAATCAATAGGAAACCTGCTGGTAATGTAATATCAGTAATACAACACACTAACTCTTTGAGTAGGCCTAACTCTTTTGAAAGATCTGAATCAACAGAACTTCTTGCTAGCCAGCCAGATAAAGCATGCTCTCCCTCTGAAACTTGTGACAGTGGAAACACAATGTCTTCTATGAGTCCAGACTGGACTCAGGCACCAGAGCTTTGTGAATCTACAGGAAGGCCATCACCATCTCAACAGCAGCAACAATCTACATATCACATGCCTCCTAAACTGGTGCGTCAACACAATATTACAGTACCCGAGATTCGAGTTACTGAGGAACCAGACAAACCTGAGAAGGAACCAGAAATTCCTGTCAAAGAGCCGGAAAAAACACAAGAAGAATTTCAGTGGCCCCAAAGAAGTGAAACACTGTCTCAACTACCTGCAGAGAAATTGCCTCCAAAGAAGAAACGACTTCGTTTGGCTGATATGGAAAATTCATCAGGGGAATCCAGCTTTGAGTCAACAGGAACAAGTTTGTCACGCAGTCCAAGTCAAGAGAGTAACCTATCTCACAGTTCTAGCTTTTCAATGTCTTTTGACAGAGAGGAAATAATAAAATCTACAGTTCTAGCCAAACAGGATGAAATTGGTAGGCCACCTGAATTTTTAACCGTTCCTCCAGGAGCTTACTCACTTTCTGTACCCAGCCATCACCATCAAAAAGAAATGAGACGATCTTCTTCTGAACAGATACCATGTCTCAGTTTAAGTGAGATTCCTGAAATAAGGAGCAAATCATTTGATTACGGAAACCTAACACATGCATCTGTCCCTGGTGCCATCACTACAACTTTGTCTCCAGCCCGTGAACGGAAAAAGTGCTTTCTCATCCGTCAAGCTTCTTTCAGTGGGTTTCCTGAAAATTCGCAGTCAGAGCAAGAACAACTTGGGAACCAAGAACAGCCTGATCCAGCATATGCAAGTCGTAGGTCTTCACAGGTTTCCTGGCAGCGTTCTTCATCATCTTCTTTATCAGGTTCCATTAATCTTCCTGATGAATCTTTAAATCTAGCCATTGGTACATCTGCCCAACCTACCAGTACCTCATCACATTATTCACAGCAGTCCATTACAAGCCATGATGTGTTGAGAAATCCTCTAGGGGCACCATCTTCTTATATCGCCAAAAGACATTTGCCAGAACAACAGCATTTATTTCCACTTCCTGAAAAAATGATATATCCGCCAGTTCATAATACATTTCAGTTACCGTACACTTCTGTTTGCATGGCTCAAATGCCAACTCATCCTCCTCTTTTGTGGCCACCCTGTATAGATCCTTTGCAAAGACATTTCCAGCATCATTTACAAACTTTACAAAACACATATTTCAAGCCTCCTCCACGGTCAGAGCTGCCATCCTCCTATTACCTCGATACTGCTCAAGATCCTATAGTATGCAAGTCTCTTAATTATTTGCATAGCATGGAAAAAGGCTACCAACCATATTTAGAGTCATCATTGTCATCCTCTAAGAAATCTAAACACCTTTCAAAACTACAGAGAGATCACAGTGGAGGTTCAAGTGATTCTTCTACTGATCAGCAGCTTTCTGTGTCTCCAAGTGTCGGCTCACTTCAGCCTTTATCTGGGCCTGTTGTTCCAGTTAGAATTCAAACACATGTGCCATCATATGGTAGTGTCATGTACACAAGCATTTCACAAATTCTTGTAACTCACTCTCAAACAAATAGTCCATCCATAGTAATCTGCTGCAAAGTGGATGGAAGTACCTCACAAAGGGTAATGGCAACAAGCGCATCTATGAAAGGTTTGGGATTCAACATAGCCCATATGCTAGCACCTTGTGGAGAACTGGAACAATATCCTTTATGGAAAGTGCCACAGACATTGCCATTAGGCTTAGAATCTGCAATCCCTTTATGTTTGGTGTCTAGTTCTGACAATGCATCTTCATTTGGAGGTGGCAAACGCATGCTTTCTCCTGCAAGTAGTCTAGAACTCTTCATGGAAACTAAACAGCAAAAAAGAGTAAAAGATGAAAAGATGTACGGACAAATTGTTAAAGAACTTAGTGCAGTAGAATTGACTAATTCTGACATAAAAAAGAATTTATCACGAACCTCGAAACCTCAGTTAGTAAGACAAGGACGCACATTAGAGCAAAAAGACAGTCTTTCTTTAACCACCCAGACATCTTCACCCTCACTATCAAATTCACCACTAAGTACATCTTCTTGTGTTGAGAAAACGTTACCTGAATCAAAGTCCATTGATGTTCCAGAAGGTCGAATGTCACCAGATGAAATTTTTGATGAAGACACTGCTTCTGATATGAGCTTAAGTCCAGAGAGGACATCAAGTGAAATTCTTGAGGATGAACCACTCAAAAGCAAAAAACGTTCTGTAGGAATATTGATGCACATGTCACAAAGTTCTTGTTCAACAGAGGAAGTGCAGCAAGTTCTTCAATTTCCAAGCCTGAGGACTACTACTACTGTCAGCTGGTGTTTCCTTAACTATGCCAAACCTAGTCATACAGAACAGGATTCACTAAAGTCATCCGTTTATGCTGCATGGTGTGTTAGCTCTTGCAATCCTAACCCTTCAGGCCTTAGTACAAGAACATCATTAGCACTTCTGAGGTCCAAGCAGAAGAATACGGGTGAAATTTACACCATGGCTGCTATGCACAGATCTGGAGCTGGAAAACTAACTTCTTCAAATGTATGGAAACTGCAGTTTGCACAGGTGCGTAAGGAGTTGTAATACAGTATATAGGTAAATTACCTATGAACATATAGTAGACATAGATTAGACATACCACTGACAAACCATTTCAATATTAATGCATTTTAGGCCTATGTTCACATTACTCCCGATGGAGCAAAATGCTGTCCTATTGGCATACGTTCGGGCAATATAACACAGCATACTTTAACTTTTTACTGTATTAAAAACCAAATGCATTTGCATATGCTTTAGGAAACTTTCCTGAGATATAGTATATGCAGAACATGTATAACAAACTTGGTGCAAACAAAGTTTTTTATTTTAAAGGGGTTGTCCCACGAAAAATATTCTTCAGTTTTAAAACCAGCACCTGGATCTGAATACTTTTGTAAATGCATGTAATTAAAAATTTATTATAGCTACTGAGTTATTCAATAAAATGTATCTGTATAGTGCCACTTAATTTCTTATTTCTTTGACCTGCTCACTCAGAAGGCCGCACATGCTCAGTTTCATCTTTTAACTGTCTCCTGAAATGTGATAGGGAGAGAACAGACACGCCTCCTGAACTGCAGCAGAAAAGACACTCCCCTTGAGCTTTCAGCTTGATATAAATCTAGCAGAGCAATGAATGGGGAGATCTCTGGATCCATGTGAGGTACAGGGCTGGTTCTAGCTTTGTTAGAAAGGTATTGTCATGGACTATATGATGTCTGATTTTCATTTTTTACATTATTCGTGGGATAACCCCTTTAACAATTATGCTCTCTCTATAAGCAAGTAGTATATTAATTTAGTAATATTTATCTCTGTTCTAATTCACTGATAATAGAAGCAAATGCCCAGTGTAAAAACAATTAACTAGCAGATGCTTTACCCCTCGTTCACACAACAGTATTCTATACAAGTGATGGCTAACCTCCGCCACTCCAGTTGGGGTGAAACTATGACTCCCAGCATGCTCCATTCATTTCTATGGAGTTCAGAACACAGCCAAGCAGGTGTACATCTTGGGAGTCGTAGTTTTACCACAGCTGGAGTGCGGAAGGTTAGCCATCACAGATCTATACAGTGTTTTACTCCTAGTTTTGGATTACAAATGCAAATATAAAATATTACCTTGTGAATGAGGCTGTGTGAAAGATTATACCACAGGAAACACTCTTGTAGCTGCATTTTCACATAGCATTTAGGTTAGGTTTTTGTCATTCACATTTTGTAATTTATTTTCACTGAAAGTTTGTTTTTTTAAATCTTAGAATACAGGTGTGGAAATTTTTAGGACATTTTTCACCAATACAAACTAAAAGCAACACACAATAGAAAGAAACCAGAGCACACTATAATTTATAGAGTAGCTAAACTTTTATTCAACTTTTTAAAAAAAATGTCCCAAATGCCCTAAAATAATTTTTCTAATATAATTTATTAATTGATTTAGACTTTTTACTAAAGAAATTTGCACCGTGCTTTAAATTCACTATTCTCGCACATTGCTGACTTGTCAGAGGTGTATGGAGTACGGACTCTGCATTGTATCAATGGGGCCACAGTAAACTGTGTATGGACAGGAGCACACGTTGCTGCACCTGACTGTGCCCAATAAGGTTGGCTAAATGCTGGCATAGCACATCAGTACCTTGTCACAATGTGCGATGCCTAGATTAGCGAACGGGCTTCTGCCTGTGCCCACTTTGCTAAAAGCTTACATGCTGGACTTAAATATCAGACCACTTTCTGGTATAGGTAGAGCTACCTAAGGTTAGCTAAAGTAGAGCCAACACCAGAAGTGGAGCCTACACAGAGAAGGGCTAAGGGAATGATCTGCTCCTATTCTGTGTTTTTCACCCACACCTGGTTTTGGCTCACAATCACTGATGGAAATCACTGACCAAATCAATGAAGTGTGAACTAGGCCTAAGGCAGCACGTGCCCCTGTATTGTCAATCATCTCAGCGAATATAGCTTATGAGACATTACAGGTATTTCACTGAATATTGAGAGAGCTAAAGGAGATGCATAGGTTTCGTTTAGAGCAAATACAGCAACTTTTCTGTTATTTATTTTTATGACTTAGATGAAACCTGAGCCGTCCCTACTGGTTACCAGTAAACTTGAAAAGAAGACCGCTGGAAACAGCAAAGAAAGGACAAAGGGAGAAAGTCATGGAGAGAAAGATATTTCAGCTAAACAAACAGAACCTATGCGGATTAAAATATTTGAAGGAGGGTAAGATAACAAACATTAATTTACTTACAAATAAAAGCACAATTTTTGTGATATAAAAAATAAAAGGTCACTTCCCAAGCTTTAAAGGGGTTGTGTCACGTCAGCAAGTGGCATTTATTATTTAGAGAAAGCTAATTCAAGTCACTTACTAATGTATTGTTATTAACCCATATTGCTTCCTTTGCTGGCTGAATTAATTTTTCCATCACATTATACTTCTCGTTTCCATGGTTATGACCACCCTGCAGTCCATCAGCGGTGGCCGTGCTTGCACACTATAGGAAAAAGTGCTGCCTCTCTTGTGGCCAGGATTGTGGGAGCATGCATAGGCTGGTGCTTTTTTCTATAGTGTGTATAGTCTATAGCATGAACACCCACTGATGGATTGCAGGGTGGTCGTAACCATGGAAACGAGAAGTGTATAATGTGATGGAAAAATGAATCAGGCCAGCAAAGAAAATATGGACAATCACAATACATTAGGAAGTGTCTTGTATTAACTTCCATTTGCAAAAGTGACACAACCCCCTTAGTTTTTGTAGACATCTAAACTGTATCATTGAGGATAAAGACTTGTAGACTTGTGGATAAAGACTTGCAAAATCTTGAAAGTGTAGTACAGACTATAAATGTCAAAAATCTTTTTCTAATTCAGTAGTTGTACTGACAAGTAACCACTATTTATTGCTTATATACTGCTATCCGTACCATCTTTCCTGTCTTCAGTTTAAGACTGCGTTCAAAAAACTGTTTCAATCTAATCTAATTTTGCACCTCACTCAAGGCACATCTCCTAAGGTCCCACCTAGGACATGACTGTTTCTGATATGCCTCTATCTACTACCAATACATGCCATCTACTACATCCTTCATGATGGGTTATTACCTGAAACATAGCACATTGTATCACAAGTGGCCTTGTGATGGATCTAAGCTAATTGTATGAAATGAAATCATCTGAAGCAGACACAGTCCTTAGGCATGCTCTTTTGCTTCTTTTTATGGTTTGAGAATTGGACAGGAGAGTGTTCAGTGCTCCTTTGTACGTGCACCCTGCAGTATACCCATGGAGCAATGATTCTTGGTGATGTCTTTGTTGAGTGAATCATTGTTTGCTTTTTTGCGACCAACAGTTTTAAATCCAATGAAGACTATGTATATGTGCGAGGAAGAGGTCGTGGAAAGTACATATGTGAAGAATGTGGTATACGCTGTAAGAAACCAAGCATGCTGAAGAAGCATATCCGCACCCACACAGATGTACGGCCTTATGTTTGCAAACTGTGCAACTTTGCCTTCAAAACTAAAGGTAAATATAAGTCTTTTGTGTGAGCATTGTTCTGATGCTGGTAGAGGTTACTGAATCAGCAAACTATGATTTAATAGAACAGACGCATATTCCTGGTACCTATCATGCATTCTCAATGTGTATGCGCTTTCATTCGCCATTGTAATATGCTCTTTTAAAGGGGTTTTACCATCAAGACAACTCAATGACAACTCATTAATCACAAGAACAGGGGACCCTTCTCCCCTATTTCCATGGAGTGGCGTCACGCATTTGCTCTACCACTCCATTCAGCTGTATGGAACTGCCAGATCTCCATCAGTCCCTTAGAGTTGAATGGAGTAGTGGACTTGCATGCGTGTCTGCCTCTCCTGTTAAATGGGGAGCCCTAGTGGACGGGTCCCTGCTGATCAGACACTTATCCCATATGCTGTGTTTAGGGGATAAGATGTCTTAATGGGGAAAAAACCCTTTAAGCTGAATGCCTTTTGAAAACTTTGTTGTGCTTTGTAGGAGAAATGTAATGATATACGTTCGGATAGTCTTCACACCCTTTCACTTGTTTCACGTTTTGTTATGTTACGGCCTTCTGCTAAAAAAATCAAGTTTTCCACCATTATTCTGCAGTCAATCAACCTTAAAGAGAAAGTCAAAACAGAATTTTACAAGTGTTTGCAAATGTATTATAAATGAAAAGGCTAGAAGGAGGAAATATCTGTCTGTAGAGCCCAGGTACATGATTTTGTGGAGGCACAAACAGTCTGCTGCATTGAAAGTGCAAAGTGGCCTCTGTAAGAATGGCAAACGTTTGGACAACCAGGAATCTTCCTAGAGCTGACTACCCCATGAGTAATTGAGAGAAAATTGCCTCGGTAAGAGAGGTGACCAAGAACCCAATGGGTTCAGCTCCAAAGATCCTGTGTCTAGATGGAAAAAACGCCCAGAAGGACAGCCATCACTGCAGTATTCCACTTATCTGGGTTTTATGGCAGAGTGGCCAGAAAGAAGCCTCTGCTCAGTAAAAGACACATGAAAGCCAACTTGGGGTTGGTAAAAGAGCCTATAAAGGACTTTCAGACTGTGAGAAACAAGATTCTCTGGTCTGATTAAACCAATATTTAACTTTTTGGTCTCAATTCTAAGTGTCATGTTTGTAGAAAACCAGACACAGACCAATACCATCCCTACAGTGAAGCATGGTGGTGGGGTGTTTTTCAATGGCTGGGACAGGGAGACTGGTCAGAGTTGAAGAAAAGCAGAATGGAACAAACCACAGAGATATTCTTAATAAAACCTGCTCCAGAGTGCTGTAGACCTCAGACTGGGCTGAAGGTTTAAAGGGGTTATCCAGGAAAAGAGATTTATGACTTATCCTTAGGATAGATCATCAGTATCAGATCTGAGCAGGTGCGAAACCTGAGAGCCCCACCGATTAGCTGTTAGAAGAGGCTTTGAGTGCCACAACCTCACTGTACATCAGTCACATGGCCTAATCACAGCTTAGCACTATTCAAGGCAATGGGGCTGAGCTGCAATACCAAGCACTGCCACTATATGATGTACTTGTAGCTATCCTTAGAAAGCTGCCGGGAGCCTGCATCGCTCCCCAGAGCTCCCGTGAGTGCAGCGTCTCCCTGAACGGTTTGTCAGGGGTGCTGAGACTTGGACCTCTGCTGATGTAATAATGATGACCTATGCTGAGTATAAGTTATCGTTATCTTTTCAGGATAACCCCTTTAACTTCAACAAGACAATGGGGGTCATTTACTAACTAGAAATACGCCTATATTAGGCATAATTCTGGCGCAAATTGCAGCAAAAACGTCCTCATGCCAGATCTGAAAAGGGAGTGGTGGGGAAGGGGACAGGCCAGGAGACCCATCTAATTTACCATTTTCTACACCTGCTTTAGACGTAGAAAATGATCTAAATGTAAGGCAGCTAGGAAGTTGTCTTACATTTAGAAGCGGCGCCTTTGTATAAATCAATAATATGGGATATTAAGACCAGCATCTAAAACGGCGGTCTTAATAATTCACCCCAATGACTCTAAGCACACAGCCAATACAACACTGGAATGGCTTAGGGACAACTGTGTGAATGTCCTTGAGTGGCCAAGCCTGAACCCTGACTTGAACCCAATCGAACATATCTGGAGAGACCTGAAAATGGCTGTCCACCGACAGTCCCCATCCATCTGGACAGAGCTTGAGAGGATCAGCAGAGAATACTGTGTATGGTGCTGTGCTTGGTAAGCTGCGGGAAGGGCACGGTGCTCATGGGAGCGCCGGTGCTTTCTCAAACGGCTGATAATAGGGGTCCCAGGTGTTGGACCCCCACTGATCAGATACTGATGACCTATCCTGAGGATAGGTCATCAGTATTTAAGACTTGGAAAATCCTTTTAAATGTAAATGCTGCTTGTAGGGATATCTACATTTTGCCAGGTCTAGGTGTGCAGTGCACAACTCTCTCACAAACTGTTGCTCCGGTAGAAAACTATTGCATACCATTGAACATACATCACTTTTATCAGTACATCCATGGTATGTACGGCGCCGGTGCGGGGACATGATGCCCATGCGACGGGCATCATGGACGGCAAGTCTCTGCTGTTAGAAACAGTTTCTAACAGCAGAGACTTGCGGCTACTTATTGCCATCGGCAGCGTCTTGCTGGGCCTTCAGATGCCGTGATCACACGTGATCACGGCATCAGGATGCGTCTGAACCCGGAAGCGTACGCTTCCGGGTGGTGTACAGACGCCCCGAGTGGCCAATTGGGGTGTCTGTACATCATATGAAAACTGTAATCCTCGCTGGTGAGGATTACAGTTTTCAAACTGCAATTCTTATTCTGGCCACTAGATGGCAGGCCAGTATAAGAAATGAGCTATTCTAGGATTTATCTCCATCTAGTAAATCCCTGATTGCTCATAAAGAAAAAAAAACACAATATATTAGCTCATATTTGAGCTTTAAAATTATCACAAAAAAATAAAAAAATGTTAAATATATAAAAAATAAAAAATATATAAAAGTTCAAATCACCCCTAAATACCTAAATAACAATAAATATAGACATCATGGGTATCACCGTGACCGAAAACGCCCGTACTTTTAAAATATATAAAAAAAATTCCAATACGGCGAATTGTGTGGGGGAAAAAAACGTCCAAATGGCGATTCGCTGTTTTTTGTCTCTTTTTTTTTCTAAAAAAAATTAAATAAAAAGTGATCAAAAAGTCATACACACCCCAGAATGGTATCAATAAAAACTTCAGATCGCCCTGCAAAAAATGAGCCGCCATACAGCTCCGTACACATAAATACCAAAAAGTTATAGGGGTCAAGATATGACAACAACAAAAAAAAAGGCCAACTTTATAATTATTTTATCATTTTTATCAAAACGCAGGAAAAACTATACATATTAGGTATCGCCGGATTCGTACTGACCAGTAGAATGAAAGTAACTGGTCAGTTTTAATGAACATCGAAGGTGGAAATAAGAAACCCGTAGAACTGTAGCAGAATAGCGGGTTTTTTTTGCAATTTCACCCGATTTGGAATTTTTTTCCCGCTTCCCACTACACCATATGCAATATTAAATGGTGGCGTTGGAAAGTACAACTTGTCCCGCAAAAAACAAGCCCTTATACAGCTATGTGAACAGAAAAATAAAACAGTTATGGCTGTTTGAAGGCAGGTAGCGCAAAACGAAAATGCATAACCGAAAAAACCTCTGGTACTGAAAGGGTTAAAGTGGTTATAGTAAAAAAAAAAACAAAATGAAAAAAAAAAAAAAACAAATGCTACAGAAGATATGAAATTGAAATAATTCTTAGTTGTATAGTAGGCAGATTAGGCTTTCCTCAGTATAAGTCATCTGTATGAGATTGTTGGGGGTCCAACTCCAGGCACCCCTGCCAATCAGCCGTATGTAGAGAACACTACGTTTTGTCTGCACAAATTCAGTGAATGGGATGGAGGAGCTGTATTTACACCTGCTGACTGCTGCAATGTAGACGGCAAGCAGGTAAACAGTGATGAGAACGCAACACTCGCACGATCGCTGTATTCTCATCAAACAGCTGATCGGTGGGTGTGGCAGGAGTCAGCCCTCTGGCAATCTGATATTGATGACCTATTCCGAGGATAGTTCATCACTATGTGAAAGCAGAAAACCCCTTTAATACATGAAGCTCATAGACTACTTGATACATTTATGTGATATGTACATAAGAAATGATGCCAGCCTGTCTGCAACGAGAGCGTAGCACAGTCAGAAGTCTCAGTGACAGACTGTTATTGCACTGTTAACGTCTGCAATGTTTGTGCTGATGTGGCCAGCCTTACAAACAAAGATGACACAAGCTGCATAATAGAAAGGTGTTCAAAAAAAAAGTATGCTTTTACAGTCCTTTCACAGGGTCAGTTTCAAGTTTATCAATAATGTAAAGGCCCACAGTCTCCCTGGTGGCCCTCTCCATCCGTATCTACATTAATTATTGATGAAGTCCTGATAGCTAGTGTTCACATACATTCATTTGCAGAGAAAATGACTTCCATTTGATGCCACTGGTCTAGGGATGCTTTTATTAATTGAAGCTGGGATTTGCATTGAAGTCCTTGAAATCGATATGAGCTGTAATAGAAATCTTTATATGATGTTGAGTCGACTTTGCTTTTCATGTAATCTTTTAATTGTTAGGTAAAACATGCAGGGTTTTTATTTTAGGCTGCAGGTGCACCAAAAACTATGTCCATACTATGACTAAGGCAAAATTATTCTGCCTCTCTCTAGAAGATGTGTCCAGTAATGACACGTTAGGGCATACTTTAAGAAATGCATGTACATCTTATTATCCACAGTGATAATGTACAAAGTAAAAATCACCTAAAGGGGAAAACTTCCTGAACACAGTACAACAAAGACTAAAATAAAAAATACAAATTAATTGGGATATGTCTCTAAACTGGTGTTTTACACACCGGTCTTAATCTCTCCCCTGCTTACTTTAGATGCATCACAATTATTAAAGGGAATCTATCACAAAAACCTGTTCTATATTTTATTTATGCTAAAAAAATCTATTATATATTTGTAAGAAATAATAAATAATAAATAAATAAATAAAAATTCCAATGTGTGAAATATTATAAATAAATATTAGATTTTACCATATTTACAATCTTTGGTCACCAGGGGGAGCTCTGCTGGCCAAATCAGGCTTTGAGCAACCTGTAAGTAGGCATGCTGCAAAAAAGTGGGTGGTACCAATGACATCACCAATTCACACCTTCAGCGGTGACATCACTGCTTCAGCAAGATAAGATGAAACAATGGCTTCGTTACAAAAACACAGATCTTTGCTCCTCAGGCTCCTCCCCCACTGGTCACATGGCCGATTACATCGCTAAGGTCCTACAGCCCCAAGAACCTCCATCTACTCTGTTTCTGAGTCCTGGGCCGCTCACCCCAGCAGTACACTCAGCAAAAATTGTCTGCACTGCTGGGGTGAACTGCCATAGAATTTAGAACAGGCAGCCTAATGAAGACAAGGACGCTGCTGCAGGAGTGAGGAGCAGGCAGTGGGCTTCCCCCAGCAGCAAGGAGGGAGGACCTGGCTGTGTGTTACTGATGTAATCACAGGGGCGGGCTCACGTCTTCCATTCATTCTCTATAGGGTCGGCAGCGACTGAGGAAACCTATGTACATGCCTGCCGTAAGTGAGGTGCCATTGTGTTGTAAACCCAGACTGTCACACTTTACTTCCAACATGGCAGCCCCCATGTAAGGCAAGAAAACTGAATAAAAAAAAAAAACATTTACACAATTTGAGAAATGCATTATGTTAAAACCTGCTTTTGTTATGTTGTAAAACATATCAAAATGTTTTTCTTCGCGATAGTGTCCCTTTAAAAGGTGCAAGATTATAATACCTGTGACCGACCCCCTACTTCAGCCCCTCGCCACTTTGCACAACAGCATTGTGTGCCAAAGTTTGCAGCTTTTTGGTTCCAGTTTTCTGGTGCAGAGGGGATGATAGCTCAACTTTGTTTAAAGAGGACCTTTCACCGCTCCTGACATGCCTATTTTAATAGCTTCATGCATTCCTCATGTAATAACAATTCTGGAGCATCTATTCTTATGTCTGTATGTTTTACCATTCCTTTATTATTTCTATTAGAAGTTATGCATGAATTGCTAGTAGTCTGCAGTAAGGGTACAGAGGGGAGGTAACCAGTTGGGGTGTGTACCTGCATAGACTGAAGATGGCAGCACTGATTGGATAGAGTCAGTCTGTGCAGGTACACACCCCCAACTGGTTACCTCCCCTCTGTACCCTTACTGCAGACATCTAGCAATTCAGTCATGACTTCTAGTTTAAATAGTAAAGGAACGGCACAACACAGATTCATAAGAATAGATGTTCCAGAATTGTTATTACATGGGGAATGCATGAAACTATTAAAATAGGAATCTCAGGAGTGGTGAAAGGTCCTCTTTAACACCTAGAGGTAGCCCCTTTCTAAATGCAGTCTTTGGTCTGGCTGCTGAAATCCAGAAGATACTGACAACCACTCATTTGCCTCAGACCACCACTATATCTGATGTAGGGGGGTCTTAAAGCAAAGGGGCATCTCTCTAGGATATCCCCTAAATGGGTTAAATTATTCTGTGGTTACCCAACGCTGATTGGCCAATAGTGCTGATACTGAATAGTAGGGCTATAATCACAACTGTGTTGGGCTCCCTTTGGAGTCTTCATTGCAGATTCTGTCAGCAGCACTATTTTTTCCAGAAATATGATGGGCACATTAGTGGAATCTGATGTACCCCATAATGAATCTCAGGAGCCGTGGGGCGCTGCTTCTGGTCTGTCACATCTTGAATTCTGTTTTTCTGCTCCTATGACAAAATGCTAAAATGGATTTTCAAATGCAGATGCGAACAAAGCCTTAAAGGGGTTGATGTGAACAGAGCCTTAAAAGGGCAATAATGGGAATCTCACCTGCTTCCTGGAGCTGGTAGCTGCTTCTTCCTTCCAGGCCTACAATACTCCCTCACTGTAAACATTCAGTTTGACATTGCCGCAGCCAATCACTGGCTGCGGCGGTGACCTGATCCCAATGTTTCATGTGACCATTTGTCATGACATAAGGGGAGTCGGTCTCCACCATGGCCAGTGGAACATTGCGAGGGAGCCCAGTGGAACACTGGAACAGGCTTGGAAGAGAAGCAGCGGGGAGCCAGTACGGAAACCGGTAAGTCAGCTTCCCTTTACAGGTCTGGCCTGTTTGCCAACTCCTCCCCCCATGCTTGCACAACCCCTTTAAAGTGCATAATTTCACATATTGTTGTTTCCTAAAATATCTCTACTGCCTACCTGCACCTAATAAAATGCGTTTTCCCAATGCCTGCACAGAAATATAAGAATGATGACGTAACTTAAAAACCTAACTAGGCTTATTCGCTTGGCTAACTAAACCTGATGGGCTGTCTCTTTATAGGAAACCTGACAAAACATATGAAGTCAAAAGCCCACATGAAAAAGTGCCTGGAGCTTGGAGTAGCAATGACATCTGTAGATGATGCGGAAATAGAAGAGTCAGGTACGTCATACTTTAATTTTGGTTTCTGAGTGTCTGAGAAGATGAATCGCCCACACAGCTGCCTAACATGGGAAAATGCATTTAAACTGCAAGTCTGTCTGTATACAGTATATCTGTTTGCCTGCAGTGAAAATGCTCTGATAATGGCAATAAAACCGTGTTTCACTGCAATATTTTAAATAATGTACATGCAAGATTTAGCTTATCAGATGAGTGGAATAAGTTTATGCATTCTATTTTATTTGCTTTTATTCTGAACAGTTTTCACATGGTTTCCAGATTAATTTGAGATGGCAAAGTATGTTTCTTAAAGTGTTAAGAATATACCACAAACTCAAAATTACACAGTACAGCTGGCACAATAAAGTATTCATACCATAGCAATGTGGAAGTGGGATGTTATACAGTATGTATAAGGAGTGAGATCATAGCTCTCAATAAGGTGTTTAAAAGGTTTTACTAAAGTAGACTCTGTTGCTCTGTGATGAAACCTAGGAAGCCCAGCTAGGTATAAAGTAGAAGGCTAAATCTTACGTACGCATGACGTACACAGGGCAGATGTAAAACAGTAGACCATTAAAGGGGCATGGGGTGTGACCATGCTGAACTGATATTGAAGGACTATCCGGCGAATAGGCCATAAATATCAAAATCTTGGACAACCTCTAAAAAGACCCAACTGTTAGACAGCAAAATCAAAATCCAGGTACCGGGAACAGAAACATTGTTTCTGCAGCATGAATATGGATTTCTGTGGTCCCTATTCAGGTGTATGGACCTTCAAGTGAATGTTCACTTTTTAACACCATATCGAGTTTTAGTCCATCATTCTGTATTGATCTATTATATATTATATATCTTTATAGAGATGACCATTATTCTGATACATTCATACATACATATTATTGATACAAATCAACCCATTTCTTTCAAATAGCCAAACAGTTAAAGAATCAAATGATAAAATGTAAGGCTACTGTCACACCAGCGTTTTTGCTGGAGCCATCATGGATCAGCAAAAATGCTTCTGTTACTGGTAATACAACCATCTGCATCCATTATGAACAGATCCAGTTGTATTATCTTTAACATAGCCAAGACGGATCCGTCATGAACACCATTGAAAGTCAATGGGGGATGGATCCGTTTTATATTGTGTCAGATTGTGTCAGAGAAAAGGATCCATCTCCATTGACTTACATTGTGAATCCGAATATGTAAGTTTTATCTTCATACTCTCTTCCATTCCAATGCTGTGCTCCCACAAACCTTGCAGTAAAATGCACTCAGAGGACTCCGGTGCTCACTCACATAATGGAGAGGACTCAAAGAAGAGTCCTCTCAATGCATTTTACTGCAGGTTTGTGGGAGCACAGCGTCAGAATGGAAGTGAGTATGAAGATAAAACTTACATATTCAGATTCAGCATCACTTACACTATACACCACTTACTCTAGTTCAGGGGGTGTTTTGGAGATGACAGGTTCCCATTAAAGCACAAATGCAATAAGTTCCTTAGACCCCTCCCCCCATCCTCCCCAGGGCTGGCATCAGACTGTCAGAATTTTAGCATTTTGCAGAATCAGTTGAGAAAATGTACAATACCAGACTACCAGCAAGTAAGGTGGTTTTTGAACACAAAATGTGAATGTGTTTGTTTACAAGTTTAATTTACTGGACTCCCTGCAATGAGATTGAGGGGTGCCAATGGTTGCCCTTTGGGGTGCTCTCTTAATACATCTTGATCAAAAGGTTGTGTGGTCAAGTCCTCTAGTGGGACTAAAAGAAATTAAAAAAAAAGTTAAACTGTTTAAAAGTATTTTAAAAAGAAAAAAACACAAAAGAACCGTTTACTAAATGAGAAATGCTATTAGGCTAAAATAAAATCTTAATGGGAAAAAAGTACACCTAGTAGTTATCACCACTCAGTGTACTTTCCCCTTCACACCATCAAAACCAAAATTGGGAAGACATATGCAAGCTGTTCAGTCTGGGATCATGTACCATCTCTTTCCTAGAAGACTAGAAAATCTAGTAAATTTTGATCTGGTTATGTCCATTATAGCCACACAAAAAATCTGCACAGAACGAAGCAACTTTAGCCACTAAACAGAGAAAGATAGAATAAAATGAATATATGACAAAAGTGCCATGAGTTATTTATTGGTGGCAGGGTAAGGCTACTTTCACACTAGCCTTTTTGCTGGATCCGGCATACCGAAGACGGATCCGTCATGAACTCCATTGAAAGTCGTGGGGGAACAGATCCGTTTTCTATTGTGTCAGAGAGAACAGATCCGTCCCTGTTGACTTGCATTGTGGGTCATGATGGATCCGTCTTGCTCCGCATCCCAGGACGGAAAGTAAACCGCAGCTTGCTGCTCTCCAGTATGAGAAGGGAACAGAATGCATTTTGGAACATTCCGTTCTGTTCAGTTACGTTTTGTCCCCACTGATAATGAGGGGGACAAAACTGAGGCGGATCTCAATACCGGAAAATATTAAGGCTAGTGTGAAAGTAGCCTAAAATGCCAAAGTATGATAAGTAATGTTCAGGCTTTTGTTTTGATGTCACCTAACTTGATTAAGAGTACAATTTATTTTGTAGTTGGACTTAGTGAGTTGAGGAAATGTATCACAAGCCTTAATTGTTACATCACTGAAACGTGATGTAAGCTTCAATTATTATAGAAATACATTACAATTTAAAATTTTTACATTTTCTTCGTATTACTGTATTCACGATAGTCTTGTTTGGCTCTGTTTTTTAGTAGCAAATTGAAATCAGCAAACTTTGAAATGTAAGTTCTGAAATTATTTTTCTCTTCTTTATTCTACTATTCTTATGTCTGTTATATTGTCATTATAGGAAACATTGATGAAATACAGAAAGAATCAGAAAAGAGCTCCATATCTATTGATCACCAGTTTTCAGATGCAGAGGAATCGGATGGTGATGATGGAGATGATAATGATGACGACGATGATGAGGAAGACGATTTTGATGATAACCAGGGTGACTCAACACCAAAAACTAGATCAAGGAGTACAAGCCCTCAACCCCCTCGATTTTCAACATTGTCTGTTACTGCTGCTTCAGCATCACAAAGAGCATCTCCAGAGGTCTCCATAGGTCACTCTTCTTTGATGAGCTATTTATCAACCATGCCTAGTATTCATGTTACACATCTCATGACCCCAAGCGCTATGAGTGGAGACTCCCAAATGGTAAACTATCGAAATCTTGTCCTTGCCAATTTGGAACATGACCGAGAAAAAATGGATGTACCTGGCAGCATGGATGAGGACTATATGCTTACTTCTGAAGCTAGTTCATCTCCTAGGGACTTCTCCTCTTGTAGTCGCCATTCCTCTCCAGGATATGACTCTTCACCATGTAGAGATAATTCACCAAAGAGGTACCTATCACTTAGGGGAGATTTGTCCCCCAGAAGGCACTTATCACCACGAAGGGATGCTTCACCAATGAGGCATCTGTCACCAAGAAAAGAGGCTGCATTAAGGAGGGAACTCTCACCACGAAGAGATGTATCACCAAGACGCCATCTTTCACCATTAAGGCCAGTGTCACCTGGAAAAGAGATGTCTACTGGGCGAGACCTGTCTCCTAGAAGAGAGAGGAGATACATGGCCAGCTTTAGAGCACTTTCTCCTAGAAGACGTTTACACCACAACCCAAGTTTGCCAATGAGTCACTATTTGCACTTAGACTCAGGATTAATTGGCCCTGGAGTAAGTTGCCTTTGATTTTTACATGTTTATATTTACGTCATCCATATTTGCTGTATTAATTACATTCTTACAGCTGTAGCTTAAAGCCGTGTTGTAGTATTAGGCAAGTGGCACATCATCTTAATTGTTTACCAGGCACATGTTAGTTTTAGCTATACAACTATTACCTAAATTTGTGTATAAATGCAAACGCCAAATTTTTGCTCTTTATATTGACCATTGATGACATCATATGTATCATAGCATGATCATGTTTTGAGCACTCCATGGCTTTTTTTTTAATCCAAATACTGGATAATATTTTATTAATTCTGAAAGGAGTCGTATATTTCTGTCTTTAAGCACCTGTGTAATTAGTCCAAAAATAATGGAGAACAGCAAGAACAGGGCTGTTTTTCCAGCATGGGTGTCTAGAGAGTTTTATTTATTTCTGTTCCCCTCTAAACAGTGTAGTGATCACAATGTATTGTTGCCTACTTGGTGCTGCTTTTGTGATAGTGTACCCTTAATTGATTGTGTTCTTGTGTGTTCTGGAACATATTGTTTTGATGTGGTTTAACAGACATATTATTATCTAAAGTATTACATTTCTTAACTTTCAATACTATTAACATTCACAGTCATAAATTTGGCTAAAGGAGAAACAATTTGAGTTGAAGCTTATTTTCCCCATAGCACCGTTATATATAAAACAGGAAACCAGGCCAAATCTAGAAAGAAGAACTATTGGTGTCCATGGACTTTGGCTAAACTTATTAAAACCACAGTATATATTCTTTAGATCAGGCCACACAAGTTAGAGGGACTCAACACCAAGATCATGAAAAATGTATGTGCATTTTTGCTGATATTTGAAGTTATAAAAAAAAATGCCTGGCTTGTTAGACAAATGTAGAAGAGCTTTTGACTTTACAGTTAGGTGGTACAATTGCTAAGGCTTTTTCACATAACGTGCCAGCCATGTCTACCACCACCACTTCAAACTGCAGGCATATAAAAGATAAAATAATAGTGATCCTTAAAAGAGTAATATCAGGTTTGAGAATGCATAAACAGGGAATGGCTAATATATAGTCACTCACTCATATTGACGGTGCAGATGATCTGAAAAGTGATCACATTGTTTTTGCTGCAAGAGTATTTTGACCATTTCTTTCAGGCAATTGTAAGATTAAAACAACTGGATGAGATGTTTTATATTAAAGAGAACCTGCCACTATTACAGAGCTCTTTAATGTGATGCTTTCATACTGATGTACTGTATAATGTAAATGTAAAGGAAACACATTGTGGTTTTGTGTAGCCCATGTTGTATCTCATGATACATCCCAGCCAATCAGCAGCTCTGAAAAGGATTATGTGTGTGAAAAGAAGAGTCATGGGATTTATGATCTTTTTCAGAGTTTCTGATTGGCTGATAATATATATTTATATTATATATTTATATTTATATATATATATATTTGTTTAAAGGGTTTTTTCGAGATATTGCTACTGATGACCTATCCTCTGGGGTCCAGGGGTTCTGACACCCTGGACCCCAGACCATAAGCTGTTTGAGCAGGCATCGGCTCTCCTGTAAGCACCGCAGCCTTCTCCATGCTCACAAAGCACAGCATCGTAGATTGTATAGATGCTGTGCTTGGTATCCCACTCAGCCCCATTCACTTCTATGGAGCTGAGCTGTGCCTAGGCCACGTGACCAATGACGGTGTCATCACTTGGCTTAGGAAAAGCTGTGAGAAGGCTGCGGCACACTCGGGAGTTCTGGTGCCTTCTCAAACAGCTGGACAGCAGGGGTCCCGGGTGTCGGACCCCACGATCAGATATTGATGACCTATCCTGAGGATAGGTCATCAGTAGCAATATCTCGAAAAAAAACCTTTAAACAAATTATATATATATATATACACAGTGCCTTGCGAAAGTATTCGACCCCCTGGAACTTTTCAACCTTTTGTCACATTTCAGGCTTCAAACAAAAAGATATAACATTTTTAATTTTTGGTGAAGAATCAACAACAAGTGGGTCACAATTGTGAAGTGGAACGAAATTTATTGGATCATTTTAAACTTTTTTGTAATATTAAAACTGAAAAGTGGGCCGTGCAAAATTATTCGGCCCCCTTGCATTAATATTTTGTTGCGCCACCTTTTGCTGCGATTACAGCTGCAAGTCGCTTGGGGTATGTCTCTATCAGTTTTTCACATCTAGAGACTGAAATTCTTGCCCATTTTTCCTTGCAAAACAGCTCAAGCTCTTTGAGGTTGGATGGAGAGCGTTTGTGAACAGCAGTTTTCAGCTCTTTCCACATATTCTCAATTGGATTCAGGTCTGGACTTTGACTTGGCCATTCTAAGACCTGGATACGTTTATTTTTGAACCATTCCATTGTAGATTTTGCTTTATGTTTGGGATCATTGTCTTGTTGGAAGATAAATCTCTGTCCTAGTCTCAGGTCTTTTGCAGACTCCAACAGGTTTTCATCCAGAATGGTTTTGTATTTGGCTCCATCCATCTTCCCATCAATTTTAACCATCTTCCCTGTCCCTGCTGATGAAAAGTAGGCCCAAACCATGATGCTGCCACCACCATGTTTGACAGTGGGGATGGTGTGTTCAGGGTGATGAGCTCTGTTGCTTTTACGCCAAACATATCGTTTTGCATTGTTTCCAAAAAGTTGGATTTTGGTTTCATCTAACCAGAACACCTTCTTCCACATGTTTGGTGTGTCTCCCAGGTGGCTTCTGGCAAAGTGTAAACAAGACTTTTTATGGATATCTTTGAGAAATGGCTTTCGTCTTGCCACTCTTCCATAAAGGCCAGATTTGTGAAGTGTTCAACTGATTGTTGACCTATGGACAGACTCTCCCACCATAGCTGTAGATCTCTGCAGTTCATCCAGAGTGATCATGGGCCTCTTGGCTGCATCTCTGATCAGTCTTCTCCTTGTTTGAGATGAAAGTTTAGAGGGACGGACGGGTCTTGGTAGATTTGCAGTGGTCTAATACTCCTTCCATTTCAATATGATCGCTTGCACAGTGCTCCTTGGGATGTTTAAAGCTTGGGAAATATTTTGATATCCAAATCCAGCTTTAAACTTCTCCACAACAGAATCACGGACCTGCCCGGTGTGTTCCTTGGTCTTCATGATGCTCTCTGTGCTTTAAACAGAACTCTGAGACTATCGCAGAGCAGGTGCATTTATACGGAGACTTCATTGCACACAGGTGGATTCTATTTGTCTTCAAAATCATCAGTCATTTAGGACAACATTGGATCATTCAGAGATCCTTTATGAACTTCTGGAGTGAGTTTTCTGAACTGAAAGTAAATGGGCCGAATAATTTTGCACGCCCAACTTTTCAGTTTTATCATTACAAAAAAAGTTTAAATGATCCAATAAATTTCATTCCACTTCACAATTGTGATCCACTTGTTGATTCTTCACCAAAAATTTAAAATGTTATATCTTTTTGTTAGAGGAGTCTCCTAATTCATTATTTTGTTTTAATCTCCTCATTCCAGTTTGTAAAATTAAAGGATTGATTTATAGTTTTTATGTTAGAAGTGCTGGATTATCAGTTGCCAGGTTAAAGTAATTTTTCTGTAAATGTGGTTCTATACATAGGATGTAAATACAACTTACAGCTTTCCACGCAGGAAAGAGTACAATGGAAAAAGTGGTTTGAGAAATCCATATTACAAAAAATATATACAATTATAAGAGTTATTTATCAATGAAGCACAAGGGGTAATTTAGTAAATCACATAAAGGGTGGAAATGACTTTTTTTATTACTTTCTTTTTTTCTACTTTTAAATAGAAATATGTTCACTTTTCTACTTCTAAAAAAATAGGAGGGGAGGTATTTATCACTCTATGCACTCTAGTAACTGCCTTCAAAAAGTCGCATAATAGGGACTGGCTTTGCGACTTTTTAAGGTCATTTGCTTAAAAACTTTGGCCCTGATTTATCATACCATCACTCCAGAATTCTGGCATCAAAAAGTCGCAAAATAGGGCTTCTGCGACTTTTTTGCACTCCCGTGCGCAAAATTTTGCAATTGCGACTTTTTTGCGCAAAATTTTGCGACTTTTTGCATGTGTACACCACTCACTCCAATTTTGTAATATGGGTGGAAAAGTGGGTGTGGTTAGCTATGTTAATGAGTTTCACTCCAGATTTATCATTGCGACTTTTTAAAAAAGTCGCAAAATAGTCGCAATCTCACTCCAGGAGGAGGGTGGAGTAGGAAAAGTGGAGTAGCTTCTCTAGATAGAAGTGTTAGGTTTAAGGACAAGCCACATTTATCAAACAACCTGTGACATTTAATAAATGTGGCACAAAGTACTCCAACACAGACTGAAGCAAAATTGACTTCAAATATTCCCCTAATGATAAATTCCCCCCTTTGACTTTCTACACCACTCAATGCAGTTTTTAAAAAAAGGGTGGAAATGGGTGTGTTAGCTATGTTAATGAGCTTCATTCCAGACTTATCAATGAGACTTTTTTAAAAGTTGCAAAAAAAAGTCACAAACTCACTGTAGTAGGGGGAAGGTGTAGAAAAACTGGAGTAGCTTTTCTAGTCAGAAATGTTAGGTTTAAAGATGCGCCAGATTTAACAAACAACGTGCAAATTCACGAGAAATTCCTCCCTATGTATTTAACAACTGTTTTTCTTTATTTCTACTGCAGAGTTTACGAAAGAACTGGCCACAGTTCCCATACGTAGGTCCTTATCCAGAAGATACGCTTGGACACCAAAGCCATGGCCCTGCCCCTGTTGGCCACAAAGACTATGTTTTCAGCCACTTGCCATTGCACTCACAGCAGCAAATACGAGCACCTTTACCTATGATCCCAATTGGCGGGATTCAGATTATTAATTCAAATTCTGCAGTCCAGTCCAGTCCTCACTCCTCATCAACCACAACTTTGCACCTAAGTAACTCAGATGAGAAGACAATCCCATCCTCAGAGTCATGTATCCCATTGCACCTTGAGAAACATTCTTCTTCTGATTTCCCTCTTGGAGATCCTATTCATGGAGCTGCCCCAACGCTCTTACCTTCACCAGGGCAAAGCCCTTCAGATGAAACCTCCAAGCCTGCTGAGAGGGAGCAAGAGGAAAATATACGCACTTGCACAAAAGCCATTGCTTGCCTGAGGATTGCTACAGAGGAAGGTCTATCGCTGAATCGAGACCAACTGTCTCATCCTCCTGAGCCCAATCAAAAAACATTAGAAAGTGCACAGTTTGGCATTAGGCACTTTAGTGGACACGAGGCAGGCATGTCACTTGCATGCTCCTCACCCACCCATGTTGACTTGCACGGTGAAAAAGACAGTTTTGGTACATCACAGTCTACATTAGCTCATTCCAAATTCTATAGTAAGAGCATGGACATAAAGTTAGGATTTCATGGCAGGAATGAAGAGCCATCGAGCACACAGGAAGGGAAGGACTCCACAGGCGAGTCTAGTAACTTGCATTGATTTGAATGGGCATGTAGATGATAAACTCTTTTCTTGTAGAAAACACATTCATAGCATGTCTGATGTACTTAATGATTTGTTCTTGAAAGTACTTTTATTATAAGAAAACAGATAAATATAAATATATAGACATGTATATATATCTATACAAATAAGTCATCATGAGCCTGACCAAAATCAAACTTTAAACTCTTGTAATGGGTCTGGTACTTTTAATTGTACAGATGTTTGTGCCTTTTTCTTTACTTTGCTTATATTCTTATAAGCATTTTTAGCAGTACCCTGTATATATTTTAGAATTTGTGTATCTGCTTTGTAATAATTGTAATTTCATTCTTTTTTGGACACTTGGGCCTACATGTAAAAAGTAAAAAAATAGCATCAATATATATGTGAGGTTGCACTAAAACATATTTTTATATGATTGAAATTCGACAGCTTTTATGTACAGCTCCAATCCTGTAATACTAATATTTATTTACTTTGTTTCATAAATTGTAAATTTTTTCTTAATGTTGTGAATTGCGTTTTTCTATGTGAAGCATGGGGATTACTGTTGCGTAAATAGAACAAAAAAATGTATAGTGTAAGCAAGATATTTAACTGAAATATCATCTTATCATGCACTTATGCATTGGTTAAACAAGAAAAATTACGGATATATCAGTCAGTTCTTTACTCTTGTAATTTTTTCGTCCCTTGTTTGCTGAATTGACTATAACTTAAGTGCGGATTGTGATTTTAAAATTATAGTAATGTAAAGCATTAAAAGTAAAAACACGTGCTTATTGTGAGGTTTTATTTCTCCGAAAGCTGTATGACACAGTTATGAATATATCACAAAGTATATATGGTCTTATGTGAACATTTTGCTTGGTATACTCCAATAATACATATGGGAAACATTCCACCCCATGTATATGTACAAGTGCATCACTGGTACAGTTATATGTAACTCTCAGTTGGACACGTCACCAAATAAATTTACTGGAGTGTCTTTAAAAAAGAAAAAAGGTGACAAAGCACATCTGACTATGTGGAAATGGGTTATTGTGCTATTTAGTGGATTATAATTCTGTGAAACCGAGTTTGTAATACAGATCATTAAGGAGTGTTCTTTAAAAAAGAAATAAATATACAGTTACATGCAGAAACTGTGTTGAATGTTTATCATGGTATTGTGTTCAGACAGGAAAAGTCTATGTCTATGGAGTGTGTTTAGGTTGTGATTTAGTAAATGTGAGCACAGAGATTTAATCCCTCCTTTTCTCTCACATTGTGGGAACAGGTCATACATGGCCACTGGCATAACTAAAGACGTGCAGCGATAGAAGTCGAACACCAGCTGTGGCTTCTGAGTTGGCCTAAATGTTTCTCTGGCCCTTAACCCTGCTGTACAACTGTTTCAAACAGCAGAAGCACCGATGTCTGCAATCGGTGATATCGCCAATCACAGACATTTAATCACTTCGATGCCATGGTCACAATGTGACCGCGGCATCTGAAGCCTGGAATGGCTGCACTCAAGCAGCAATCAAGGGAGTCGTTTATTCCCTGCGGCGGCCCTGGTCCTCCTGAATGATCCAAAGCTGACATTTCTATTCTCCTATGGAGACCCTGCCTGTGGCAGGGCTCCATAAGAACATAGTGAAATTCTTATAGACTCCAATGCTAATGCATTGGAGTCCATGACGGAAGCAATATGATGATCACATGTGCACGTTGCCTAGGGAAACTTTTAAAAAGTGTGTGTGTGTATGTATATATAAGGATAATAAAAGACCGGTTTCAGTAAATTTGACAATTATGATTATTGGTGGTTTGACTGTTATTGTTGATAACGGTGACCATACTGGTTCAAGCTGAAAGGAAGATGACGGATAGGCCTAGTTCATAGTTCAGTGATTTTGTCAGTGTTTGGTCAGTGATTTTCATCAGTGATTGTGAACCAAAACCTGGAGTGGAGGCTACGCAGAGATAAGGTATAATGGAAAGATTTCCTCCTGTTCTGTGTTTTTGACCTGTGGTTCTGGCTCACAGTCATCGATAACAATCACAGACCAAACACTGACCAAATCACAGGAGTGTGAACTAGGCCTTACTCAAAGTACCATGTACCGAGATACAGCAGTGGTGTATAGAAAAACATGTTTGAATGCACATCACATAACCTACATATCCACTGTTCTTGCAGTGAATACGCTGCAGAAGTCCATGCTAGGTCACTGATCTGTTGGCTAAGAACAGAAGCTGGATAATTGAAGATTGGAAAATGTCAACTAGTCTTACAATACATTACTAAATGTGGAACTGTCTCAATCCAACCTGCCATATGTCATTGTTCTGGATACTGGCTTGAAAATCTACCACTGTGCACAGAAACCGCCAATATTTTTCACTATCATCTTACTGAAATATAAATAAGGATTTAAACAACCTAATTGTGTCCATGGATTCAGATCTCACAAATGGAGTACACCTCCAATATCAACTACTATATCAAAGAAAACAATAAGAAATAAACAACAAAGTGTTTTCCAGTAATAAATATACTAGTACAGAATTAACCCTTTCAGCCCAGGGCGATTTTCTGTCTTTGTGTTTTCGTTTCTCACCTTTTCTATGTTTCCGTTCACATAGTCGTATGAGGGATTGTTTTTGTGGGATAAGTTGTATGTTTTAATAGTATAATTTAATATTGCATACTATGTAGTTAGCGGCAAAATAGGCAGTACCTAAAATTTAACGTTTAATATACCAAAGATTAAAATCGTCCACCATCCTGGTCAGACAATATAGAAGACATAAACAACGTATGCAACAAAAAACAAGAACAGGTGTGCAGTGGCAGTAAATTTTAGGTACTGCCTATTTTGCCGCTTTGTATATTCAACATTACCTAGGGAGAGCACAGACTGGTGCTATAATTCCCCCTTTTTTTTGTCTTAATACTATGTAGTTACTATCCATTGGGATGGAATTGTAAAAAATGCAATTCTGCTATACTTTTATGGGTTTTGTTTTTATGGTGTTCCCGATATGGTAGAACTGACCTGTGCTCTTCATTCTCTGGGTCAGTACAAATATATCGATACCACATTTGTATCGTTTTTCTTGTGTTTAATACTTTAAAAAAAATTAAAACTGGAAAACTTTTTTTCATTTCATCGCCATATTCTGACCCCCATAACTTTTTTATATTATATCTCAGGAGCTGTGTGAGGGCTCATTTTTTGTGGAACCATCTGTAGTTTTCAGTTATAACATTTTGGGGTGAGTATGAGTTTTTGCTAACTTTTGACAAAATTTTTTGGGGAGGTGAAGCGATGAAAAAACAGCCATCTTGATTTTCTTTTCTGCTACGGCGTTCACTGTATGGGATGAATACATTTATATTTTAATATTACAAGCGTCTAGGGGCTTGGCGATGCCTATGATGTTTAATTTTTTTATTTTTATTATGGGAAAAGAGGGGGGTGATATGAATGTTTATAATTTAAAAATTTTATTTTTCAATTTTTTTTTTTTTTTTTCAGATCGCTTCTCCCTTAGACTGCAATAAATTACTATTTTAATGTATGGGAAATTTGCTATGTTGTTTCCTTCAGAGACACCCAGGCTTTCCCAGTCTCCGCATTTCACTATTGATCACAGCATCTGAGGGGTTAATGTTAATGTTTGCGATCAGCACTATCGCAGACATTAGCCGCAGGTGTCTGCTGTGAAACCTGCTGGCTATGGCGCGGGCACAATCTTTAAAGTGCTGACATCCACAATTAATATACTGTATAAATTTACTTCATCCGTAAAGCTCAGGTGAAATATTACAATTCATAAGGGAGTTATACCACAAAACAAATCCGTAAGAATAGTTTATAAATAACGAAAGCCCAAAGGGTGAGTCCACACTACGGATTTGCAACAGATTTCACCCTTTGCATTGCAAAGCATGAAATTCACAGTGGAAATCTACTGCATAAATTTACATGCTGCTGATTTAAAATCTATACTGCAGGTCAGTGTGCTCTGTGTGTTTTCTTCCTGCAGTGTATGGATGAGATCTCTTAAAATCTTATTCACTTTAATAATACTGTACAACGCCGTAAAAAGTTCTGCAACAAATCTTTCATGTGTGAATATACCCTTAAATGTGCATAAACGTATTTCCAGCAAGTAAATTCCAAATTAAAAACTAAGGATGGTAACCGAAAAAATAATAATAAATCATTTATCATGGCATTACACTAGTTTTTGGTGTAAAAAATGCCTGTGTGCCTAAATTTACCAGATGTAAATAATGGTTCAAATCTGCTCCACTTAGGGGCTGGCGTAGATTTCAATCTGAGTTCACATCACATTTTTGTCTTACGTTTATTGTATACCAAAATGTATACGTCAGACGGGTGCCATACAGTGGCATCCGTAACCTAGAGTTCCATTGTAAAAAGAAAAAATATATATATACGTATTGTAAAGGATCACACTCTCACAAATCTTCCGACACACAGGGGGTTTTAACGTCCAAATGGTGCTTTATTTTCGCTCTTTAGCACGAACACACATGAAAACGTTCAAATAAATGCCTGCCCGTCTGGGCTCTACCTAATACTTGTGTAGTCTCTATCTCACCTATAGAGCGCCGTTCACACACTGTATTAGATCCGGCTTCCTCAGCTGCACAGTCCAGCAGCCTCCTGGCTGTGACCTCACCAGCACCTTAGGGGGAAGATGGTCCAGAAGTCCTCCTGACTCTGACCCTGCGACCCTCTATCCATAGGCATCGCTGGGCCCCCAAACCTCAGGCTATACAAAGCCTTGTGGCCCCTCAGCCCTCCTGGCTGACACCACACAGAGCCACTGCAGGCTCCCTACCAAAATTCACTCTCTCACAGGTTTCCTCAGCCTTGTGGCCCCCCAGCCCTCCATGGCTGGGACCACACGGGCTCTCTCCAGGTCTGTTCCCTGGGGCCCTCTCTTTCTCCCCACTCATACACAGAGGGACGTTTTATCCCTCCGTTATTACAATAGCTGGTCTCACCTGCAATCTCTCCGCTTACCGCAATACCTGTAACTGGAAGTGTGTGGACTGGAAGCCTCCCACTACCAACCTGTCTCCAAGTCCAAGAAATCCAGCCCATGTCACTTTAACAAAAATCTCCAGCAAGCTATGCCTTACTGAAGCAGCACCATTTCTGGATTTCAGTTATCTCACCCAGCTAAACTGAACAACGGGTGACACACGCCTTCCAGCACTTATACTGTACACATTACTACAGTATGTATATCTTTTTTTAATGAACTCAGCAGGATACACTTTTGTATCCTGTTTTTTTTATAAACATATGTTTAAACGTTGGGCAAAAATGTGATGTAAACTCAATCTCAGAAAGCACATGGATTCATTGAATTCTGTCTGTATATTCAAACAACCATGGTTTTCTATGAACTGTATGCTTGCACTACTTTGGTCCTTTTTGCAGACAGAACATGCCCATTCTGTTCAATTTTCACTAATCCACTGCAAACAAAATTGATTAAATGTTTATTAAAAAAGAATATTCGTCAGTCACTGTGAAAAAAACATTGAGATAGATCATGAACTTTGATCTTTGTGAATGCAAAATGGTCCGAGTTTTGCAGCTGCATAATGGATACAGAGGTGTGAATAATGCCTAAAGGTACTACCACACAGTACAGTCGTGATCCGTTTGGGTTGCAGCCATCTATGTTGAAGAACCACGCAGCCAATTAGGCCATAGCTGCCTGATATTTCATTAATGAAGACCACACTGTATAGGTGGTCTGCAGAGGCGTAGCTAGAGGTTCAGCACAGGGGGGGCGAAACATACTTGAGTGGGCCCCCCACTTGGCTTCCCAAACGCACGTTTCCAACTTCACAGGCACATACTACTAGTTGTGGTTATAATATTGTATTAGAAAGATGACTATATAAACTGCTAGATTATCTATGCTGTTATGTACAGTACAATAGACTTTCTACCTACCCTACTCTAAATACTCTACCATATAATGCAGTAAAATATAGGAGTAATAGGATTAAAAAACAACGGGACTCCTATGTTAAAGGAAACCTGTCCCCAGTTTTTACATCACTAAACTAACAGTCCCCTGCCCCCATCAGACCTCAGATCATCAGAATGTGCCCCCATCAGACCTCAGATCAGTGTATTGTGCCCCATCAGACCTCAAATCAGCGTACTATGCCCCCATCAGACCTCAGATCAGCGTATTGTGCCCCATCAGACCCCAGATTGTGCCCCCATCAGACCTCACATCAGCCTACTGTGCCCCCATCAGACCTCACATCAGCGTATTGTGCCCCATCAGACCTCAGATCAGCGTATTGTACCCCATCAGACCTCAGATCAGCAGAATGTGCCCCCATTAGTCCTCACATCAGCCTACTGTGCCCCCATCAGACCTCAGATCAGCGTATTGTGCCCCCATCAGACCTCAGATCAACAGAATGTGCCCCCATCAGACCTCAGATCAGCCTACTGTGCCCCCATCAGATCTCAGATCAGCGTATTGTGCCCCCATCAGACCTCGGATCAGCCTACTGTGCCCCCATCAGACCTCACATCAGCCTACTGTGCCCCCATCAGACCTCAGATCAGCGTATTGTGCCCCATCAGACCTCAGATCAGCATATTGTGCCCCCATCAGACCTCAGATCAGCAGAATGTGCCCCCATCAGACCTCACATCAGCCTACTGTGCCCCCATCAGACCTCAGATCAGCGTATTGTGCCCCCATCAGACCTCAGGTCAGCGTACTGTGTCCCCATCAGACCTCAGATCAGCGTATTGAGCCCCCATCAGACCTCAGATCAGCCTACTGTGCCCCCATCAGACCTCACATCAGCCTACTGTGCCCCCATCAGACCTCACATCAGCCTACTGTGCCCCCATCAGACCTCACATCAGCCTACTGTGCCCCCATCAGACCTCACATCAGCGTATTGTGCCCCCATCAGACCTCAGATCAGCTTAATGTGCTCCCATCAGACCTCAGATCAGCGTATTGTGCCTCCATCAGACCTCAGATCAGCGTATTGTGCCCCCATCAGACCTCAGATCAGCAGACTGTGCCCCCATCAGACCTCAGATCAGCCTACTGTGCCCCTATCAGACCTCAGATCAGCGTATTGTGCCCCCATCAGACCTCAGATCAGCATATTGTGCCCCCATCAGACCTCAGATCAGCCCACCCAGCCACATAGGATTAAAATAAAAAACCTTACTTACCTGTTCTGCGCTGCGGCTACCCTCCCGCTCCGCTCTCTTCCCTGGCCCGCGCACACTATGACCTGACGCTGCGTGCAGCGTCAGGTCATAGTGCGCGCCGCCAGGGAAGAGAGCAGAGCGCGGACCGGAGGGCAGCCGCAGAACAGGTAAGTAAGGTTTTTTATTTTAATCCTATGTGGCTGGGTGGGCTGATCTGAGGTCTGATGGGGGTCCCTAAATACAAGTGAGCGCTTCCATAATGGAAGCGCTCACTTGTATTCGCCTGATAGTAGGCAAGGTCATCCTTGCTGGGCCCCCCTGAGTCACTGGGCCCGGAGCCGTCGCCCCCCCGCCCCCCCGGTAGCTACGCCACTGGTGGTCTGAATTCTTAATGGCCAGGCTGCCATTAAAGGGAATCTGTCACCAGTTTTCATGCTACTAGGTTCTAACAGCTCCAGCACATGCCAATGAATCCTAGCCTGCCTACATTCAGTGCGCTGCCAGTGCTGTTCATAGTGCACCCTGTGCTGATGAATGGCAGGAAAAGTCTAAGGCATATTGGTACACCATAGACTTTTTCCAGGGTGCAGGTGCTCACATGAGGGAGGTTCACCAGGTTCACCACCACTGGCCTATACAGTGTGGTCTTCATTAGTTAAAGGGCATCTGTCAGCAGATTTGTACCTATGAAACTGACTGACCTGTTACATGTGCACTTGTCAGCCAAAGGCATATGTATTGGTCTTGTGTTCATATGTGCAAATGAGCCTCTAGGAAGTGATCACTCTTCCGATGCCTGGTCCTGTGAAATGGAGAGGGCATGGCAATTGCAGAGAGAGCTGAGTCTGTGTGTGTAATGGCAACGCTCCCGTTGCTCCTAGAGGCTCATTTGCATATATTGAAACATAATTTTTCTCAGCAATGCAGGCACATAAGAACATGGGACCAACACAGATGCCTTCAGCTGCCAAGCACATTCAACAGGTCAGCCAGCATCATAGATACAAATCTGCTGATAGATGCCCCTTAAATATCAGACAGCTGCCGCCTAATTGGCCGTGCAGTTCTTGACCGCAGCTGGCCATGACCCAAACGGATCATGACTGCATCATATGGTCATACCCTAATAGTGACCGATCCTCTTGAAGCAAGCAGGTGAATTTTGGCTGTTGCCCTGCTTCTTGGAACAGCCCTCAATGATATCACTTGGACAGGTGCTTTATTTTTGCTCACTCTAAACCAAGCTTGTATTCCTAACACACGTTAGGTCTAGAAGCTACCTGCCAATAGATCCAGAGATTAACCATTATTCCTTACCGATACTCTTGAATTCACGCTTCAGTAAACACTGTACATTTTTTTGGTAAAAGATAAAATCTGTGGGATTGCTATGGGAATCAGATTTTTATAGTTTGCTTTAAACACCTATAACTTCTCAATATCTCCATCTATGGATGCCACAAAGAAAGCGTTTAATTGGTTAGATATCTACACATCTGATCTCACTACATGATTTCTTGAGCAGATTTCATATGCTTCTTAATGCTTAAGTGGGAAAAATCTAAAACAAAGGTCTGTGCAGCACACAGTGCTGCAATATCTGTTAGAGAATCTTGTAGTCCCTCCTGTAGCTACATACTGTATACTTAAATGGTAATCACAAGACCAATAGAGTACTTTTTTTGGAATACAGCTTGGAGTTTCAAGACTTATAGCTGAAGAGCCAGGAATTGCAGGAAACTATGCGTTTATGTGGAAACGAGTAAACGTGACCATATGCTTCACCTTAGACAGTTGTCTAGTGAACAATCACAGTCATACTTTAGTCCACTCATTCAAGCCTTACATATTCAATGCTTCTAGATGAATGCATGGCGTTCCTGGACAAATGATCTTTAATTCTAGTTTCGGACAAAAATTCCAACCATGACCGATTTCTTATTTCAAAAGATGATAATGTGTGAACAATCTGCAAAAAATAATTGTTCATTGTTAGATTTCACCCAACAAATCTTTGTTGTAAATGAAATCATCCATATTCAACAACATTAACCTAATGTGTATGGAGACCTTAACGCCTGGTTGTATGATGCAACAAATTAGGGTTTAGAAGAAATTGAGCTATAATTTTCCTGGATATAGGGGAGGGGCCTTACTAGTAGTAAATAGGGAAGTTGATGTAGTATTCTTATGGTTTCTTTCACCTGATTTACATAGGTACGTATAGTCCTTTAAAGAGGACCTTTTACCACAAAATGCAGGCAGCAAATTGTAGAGCAAGAGAAGCTGAGCAGATTGAGATGCACAGTTCAGTCTCATTATTATGACCACTTCCTACTTTCGACATTGGTACTGTGTAGCACATGAAGTCACATATTGTGAGCTGGCTTGGTGGGTGTATAAGGTGTGCGATAGGCTGTCTGCTCACTGCTGTCTGCCCTCATTGCTGTCATGGGTAAAAAGGGACCTTATTGAGTCACTCCCAGCCTGTCTAGCTGCTGTCCATGCTGCACATGGTGGTTACTCTGGATATTAGATAGTAGTCAGAATAATGTAACATAGTAACATAGTTTATAAGGCCGAAAAAAGACATCTGTCCATCCAGTTTGGCCTGTTATCCTACAAGTTGATCCAGAGGAAGGCAAAAAACCCCTGTGAGGTAGAAGCCAATTTTACCCACTTCAGGGGAAAAAAATCCTTCCCGACTCCAATCAAGCAATCAGAATAACTCCCTGGATCAACGACCACTCTATAGTAACTATAACCTGTAATATTATTACACTCCAGAAATACATCCAGGCCCCTCTTGAACTCTTTTAGTGAACTTTAGTGAACTTGTTCACAGGAGCCAGAACTGTACACATGTACAGTACTCCATGTGGGTCTGACTAGTGATTTGTGAAGTGGCAGGACTATGTTCTCATCACGGGCATCTATGCCCCTTTTGATGCAACCCATTTTCTTATTGGCCTTGGCAGCAGCTATCTGACACTGGTTTCTGCAGCTCAGTTTGCTGTTTACTAAAATTCCTAGGTCCTTTTCCATGTCAGAGTTACCCAGTGTTTTACCATTAAGTATGTACTGGTGACTTGCATTATTCCTTCCCATATGAATAACCTTACATTTGTCAGTGTTAAACCTCATCTGCCACTTCTCTGCCCAAGCCTCCAGTCTATCCAGATCCATCTGTAGCAGTGTACTGTCCTCTTCTGTGTTAATTACTTTACACAGTTTAGTGCCATCTGCAAAAATTTATATTTTACTGTGCAAGCCTTCTGCAAGATCATTGATAAATATATTGAAGAGAATAGGGCCCAATACTGACCCCTGTGGTACCCCACTAGTGACAGTGACCCAATCTGAGTATGTGCCGTTAATAACTCTGTTTTCTATCACTGAGCCAGTTACTTACCCACATACAGACATTTTCTCCCAGTCCAAGCATTCTCATTTTATATACTATATGTGGAACAGTGTCAAAAGTTTTGGAGAAGTCCAGATATATGACATCCATGGGGAGGTATCATCAGTAATTTGATAGTATTCTCTGTATTAATGTATACATAGATAGTTGTCAGTCACTGATAATACCATGAGAGCTGTTCATGGGGGCAGTCTTAAGTGTTTCAGTCGACCCCCCACCGATCTTGTGCAACCCCTTTAATATTATGCCTATGTTGTGCATTCCCCATAAGATTATCTCTAGTTACTGCAAGGCTATCATCTTCCACGCATTACATGTTGATTATGGATGCGATTAAGAAGACTTGAATGGCACATTTTTCTGGTTGGTTTCAATGGTAATATGCAGAAAGCACCTATTGCAGTTATAGCTTTTTTAACTGATGCTGCAAATCTTGTATTTTCACAAGATGCACAGAAACTGCCCCAACAGTGCAAGTAAATAGGCAAACATGAAGCAACCGGGAAATCCCTGTTGTTTGTATAATTTTTAGGTCTGAGGCCTGCTGTCCAGATTGTTGGTTTCTCACATATATTTTGAGCTGGAAAGAGGACATCATGTTTTTGGGGTTGTGCTGCTTTAGGCCTTACCCAAAGTGGTTGAAATTAGCAGAGAAAATGTGGTTCTAGTTAACCATCTTGATAGGAATGATTTGTGTTCCAATATTGACTGGTTCTTTGTTTATTTTATTTTTTTTTACTGGGAAATTGTTTTAGTGTGGTTTGAAATAGTGCTTATTGATGTCTACACACCTTTTAAATACCAGATAGTCTCTTTTTTTGTGCTAGGCACAGTCAATTAGACTGGATAGTAGGGGTTTATGTTACCGCATTACAGACAAGGATAGGACTGTTCTATTAGGGACCGCACTTTCTGTTCTGCAAAATGCGGAATGCACACAACATCCGTGTTTTGCAGATCCACCATTTGCTTGTCTGCATGAGCCCTAATTGTAAGGTTCCATTAACATGTGAAAAAACAGCAATTAAAAATGGACAACACTGTCAGTTTTCATGGCCATTTTACATCCATGTGTGCATCCATTTCCTGGCTGTATGTTTTTTAAGGTCCGTTTTGCATCCATTTTACATCAGTTTTTTATGGTCATTAAAAGTGAATTAATTTCATTTTTGTACGTAATGCCCACCATAGCAGCCCCTGGATATCACATGGCTCTCGTAGTACCCCCTATTATGAATACTGGCCACCATAGTGCCCCCGGTATAAATAATGGCCCCCATAGTGCTCCCAGTCTGAGTAATAGCCACCTTGGTGCCACAGCTATAAAGAATGACCCCATTAGTTCCCTTCAGTGTGAACAATGACCCCATTAGTGCCCTCCAGCTCTACTTGTGTTAAAAACATTACTCACCTCATCCACTTGCACAAGCAGGGACCGTCACTAATGAGGACCTGCACTCTGCACCAAGTGAGGAAAAACTGTTCCTGCACGTATGTGGATGAGGTGTGTGGCCATTTTTCCGCTAGCGTAGCCATTTTTGACAACAATTAAATGTGTATACTCCTGTCTAAATGACCATTAAAAATGGTCCCATTGATTTCAGTGGGGTCTGTCTGGCCATGATATGGACATCCTATGTTTTTGATGGTTGCTATTTACTGTCCGTAAAAAAATTTCTATGTGAATAGCCCCATTGACTTAATTTTCGGCCTTTTTTCAATGTCATGTGAATGGAAAAAAGTGTTTTATAATATGTATAATCCCATTTATCAAATGAAGTCAGTTTGATTGTAACTGTATAGAAGCTAGGGAGTATGCTGTTACCATAGCAGAGGCAAATTGTCTTTTACAGTGTGGATTGGGAATGATTTGATACGTAATAATCTCAATGAGAATACATCCTTGTTTGTGAGTTTTTTAAATTGCAGTGTGATCTTTGATGTCTACAAGTACAAAATAAGTGTTGTATGTGTTTGGGATGGGGCAGTGAGCATGATTACCTATGTGTGGAGTAGGTGGTGTTGACACTTCACAGTGTGAAAGCAGGAAGGAGTATGAACAGGTTACAAAGAGCTTATGTTATCACTTGTTAATAGCCCCACATAATAAAAATACAATGCAAATAAATCACACCTTCAGCAGAGCCAAATTTGTAACCTATTTATACAATATCTGATCCACAGCACACGTTAAGGCTCCATATACTTTGATTTATTTACAAATGATCCATTTTAGAGACCAAAAAACGCCTTTTTATTACGTATGCTGTCATTTGCTTATTAAGACATAACTTTTATTAATTTAGTGTTAATAATCTCCTAACTTAAAGGGAGCCTTTCACCTATTTTTCACCTATATAACTAACAGTACTGCTCCACAGCAGCTTTCTCTCCTGACTCCTGACTCGGGGCAGTGCTCTTAGTTATTTATATTGGTGAAAAACAGGTGAAAGACTCCCTTTAATAAAAAATATTACAAATATCAGCTGTGTCACATGTGTTTTTGTAGTATGAATCGCATTAGAACACTGTTACTTTCACATTCTGCCCAAATCCCCTGAAGACGCCAGAATAGCTGGTGAAACATGTCGGGGGGCAGTGTTTGAGGATTTAGACAGCAAGTGTGCATTGGTTATAAAGTATTAGAAGTAGTGACTAGATCTAATGTAGGGACAGAGGAGAGTAATTGGAAGCATTATACCACAAGTAACTCATTAGATTCAATAGTGCGATTCATCCTACAAAAATAACCATGTGACACAGCTGATATTTGTAATATTTTTTATTAAGTTAGGAGATTATTAAACAATCACTGATAGAGGTGCACTGCGGCGGTAATGCAATTGATAATATATGGCTACACCCTCACGCTAATGTTAAAATGAGACTTTCGCCAATATATTCTTATATCAAGAACATACCGGAGCCCGAGCACCGCGTCAAGGTATCTCAGAGTGGCTTGGGACCTAACACTAACCTACCTTGCCGTATGGGCAATTGTGGAGGAGCATATAGGCCGACACAGCAGCCTACTCCTAGTTACCTCCAGTGTGAGATCACACATACAATGGGAGGAGGGAGGAAGCTATGAGCCCCACCTACCAATGACTCATGTGACTCAGGCTGCACAGGTGCACCAGAATGTTACCATAAGATGTAGATCATGGTACATTCAAACCTGGAGTTGCCACTCCTCCAGGTGTAAATGTCCAAATACACTCGCTGAAAAAACGTGGTCTAAAAATGGCAGAAAGTTGCTCAAACCCCTTATGCTGTAGCGCATATCAAACCGGGGGAGCAATTCCTGCACATGTGATCCGTTGCTAACAGCAATCCCCAGCAAAAATTCATATAATGGAGGATGCCTGCAGCGAACCACATGTACCACAAAACCATCCTACATAAGGTAACAAATTGTGTGGATGTGGCAAACTATATAATCAAACAATCACTAGTAAAGGTGCACTGCTGCGGTAATGCAATTGATAATATATGGCTAAACCCTCACGCTGATGTTAAAATGAGACTTTAGCCAATATATTCTTATATCAAGAACATACCGGAGCCCGAGCACCGCGTCAAGGTATCTCAGAGTGGCACGGGACCTAACACTAACCTACCTTGCTGTATGGGCAATTGTGGAGGAGCATATAGGCTGACACACAGCGACCAACTCCTAGTTACCTCCAGCGTGAGATCACACATACAATGGGAGGAGGGAGGAAGCTATGAGCCCCACCCTTACTAATGACTCATGTGACTCAGGCTGCACAGGTGCACCAGAATGTTACCATAGGACAGGGTTGCCAACCATCCGTAAATTTATGGACAGTCCGCAAAATCTGGGTGTTTTCTTCTGCTGTCCGTAGTGTCCGGCAGAAAAAAGCACGTCCATAAAACCTGTGGCTTGAAACCTGAATTCTGTACTGTGCATGCGTGCGCAGTGCAGGGAGATGGGAGCCAAACCATCGCGACGCTGGAGAGGAGAGGAAAAGTGCCGGAAGTCACGAGGAGGAGGAGTCCCACACTGGCCACCAATGAAAGCCCGGCTAGCTTTCTAAGTTGTCTGCCTGCAGCATTCCCGCGCCATGCTACAGTGAGACTGGAATGGTGCTGCTGACATTTAATTAAGGTATGGGGTCATTTAAGCTGCTCGGGGGGCCACAATAGGGTACCGTAAAGCTACTGGGGGTACTTAAGGGGACAATATAATTACTGGGGGCACAATAGGGGACTATTAAGCTACTAGGGGCATTATAAGGAGGCATTTACGCTATTGAAGGCACTACAAGGGACATTATAATTACTGGGGGCACTATAGAGGGGCCTTATTACTTTTGAGAGCTTTATGAGAGTTTTAAATCAAAGGAACACAGTGACCTTGGTTTGGTTCAGGGTATATATAACACCTGAAGACTAAGGCTTCTTTACACGAATGTTGTTTTTGCGGGCTCCAATCCGCATTTTTTGCGGATAGGATGTGGACCCATTCATTTCTATGGGTCTGCAAAAAATACTGACAGCACACCGTGTGCTGTCCGCATCCGTATGTCCGTTCCGTAGCCCACAAAAAAAAATAGAGCATGTCCTATTCTTGTCCTTATTACGGAAAAGAATAGTACTGTTCTATTAGGGGCCAGCTGTTCCGTTACGCAAAATACGGAAAACACAAAGATGTCATCCACAATTTGCGGACCTCAAAACAAAACGTTAATGTGAAAGAGGCCTAAGAGCTATGGAAATCACTCTGTTTGTGACCAAAATGATACAACTTAACTTTTAATTTATTACATTAAATAACTCCAAACTGAAAAAAAGGGTTCATAATTACTATCCTCTCTCACTTGTGGCCACATATTTCTAGTAGTGTTAATAGGGGTCGTATGGAACCACTGTTTTATCCTCAATATATTCCTATGATGGGGTGTATTACTTCATACTATACCCAGAGGAGTGAATACCACCTGCCTTGTCTGTATAGGATACGATTTTGGTCTCCGTATTTAATGTAAAGGATCCTACAATGCCTTAAATGGGGTACTTGATATAAGTCCCTTTTTATTTGGATGGAGTATCTCTCCCTAGGGAGAGGGATAAAACCCTACATAGCTTCAGCCTAAAGCAATGGTGGTATGACTGTAGCTATTTTATTTACCTTGTCATAAAAACATTACGATCATTCGTTCCCCGTGGTGCCCTACAGTGTGCCCCATATATTGTAGCAGTTGAGCCAATGATTGGTTTCCCTGTATAGATCCACAGTGGCGCTGTGCCTGAAGTACACAGACACCCTCCATAGTACCAGTATCAGAGAGAGAGATAATTAAAATAAAGTTTTCCCAACATGTTTCGCTGTGAATCCGGCGTCATCAGGACTTACAGTATATCAAGTACCCCATTTAGGGCATAATAGGATCTTTTGAATTATACGGAGACCAAAATCGTATCTTATACAGACAAGGCAGGTGGTATTCACTCCTCTGGGGGATAGTATGAAGTATTACACCCCATCATAGGAATATATTGAGGATAAAACAGTGATAACCACAGGGCCCCTTTTAACACTACTAGAAATATGTAGCCACAACTGAGAGGATAGTAATTTTTAACCGTTATCGCTTGTCAGTTTGGGATAATTTAATTTAATAAATTAAAAGTAAAGCTTTATTGTCACAGAGTGATTTTCATAGCTCTTCAGATATTAGTGTCTTCTATGGGGGGTTAATTACTACTAGGAGAACTATGGAGATCTTTTCTGATTACTGGGGACACTTTGAGGGCAATTTTACTGCTGGGTACAATGGAGGGCTTTATGAGTCATACTATGGCGGCTTTATTACTACTGGAGGCACTATGAGGAAAATTATTTATATTATGTGGCATCATTACTACTACTGGAGGTACTACTGAGGGGTGTTATAGTCATTTGGCACAATTTGGAAGGCACTACTGCTAACAGGGAACATTTAGGGAGCATTATCACTGTTGAAGCATTATTACTAATGAGGGCACTGTGGGAGAGAATTATTAGTATTGGTGGTACTTTGGGGACCTACTATATGGCACTGTTAGTATTGGTGGTAGCAGCAGGATAACACGGTGACACTAGGATGACGAGGATAGAAACGTGAGGAACTTAAGATGTCTGTGTGCAAACTCTACAGAAAAAAAGATGTAGGTGAAAGAACTTGTCATGGCGGTCTGAGCCAGATAGAGAAGATGAGGGAAAAAAAAACGTTTACATCACAGGAGGAAACATCACTGGATGTAAGTATGTGCTGCTGTATCCTCATGTATGTTTGGTAGTGGTGAATGTAATGCCCATCCAGCTATGTCTTTAGTGGAGAGTGGGGCACAGGTGCATTGTGAATGCATGTTATAGTCACCCCTTTCTTCAGAGCCATGTTCTGCAGCTCTGGTCAGTTCCCTACTGGTGCTGCTTGTTTACAAACTAAAGTGGGTACTTGGTATATATATATATATATATATATATATATATATATATATATATATGAAATGTGACCACTGTAGCCAATCAGTGGCCTAATGCTGGGGACAGTAATTGGCTGCAGTGGTCACATGCCATACCCCTGCACATCAGTGTGTACATCACCAACACTTTCCTTGCCTGTTGCATCCCTGTAAGTCTTTGTTTACATGGCCGCAGCAATGATGCTATAAAGTCCAGTATGTGACATGCATCATCATAGCAGCAAAGCACTCATACTAGAGTGTCAGGGATGTAACAGAGGAGAATTGTGGATTTATTTTCATATTTTATTTTTAACTACTATCCAACCCCTTTAATTCAGACATGTTAGTTATTCCAGAGCATTATGTTTAGGACATTTTGTGGGTGTGGAATGGGGATGTGTGGTCTCTAGCTGTCCGTGATTTCTGGTTCAGTTGTCCAGAAAAATGTAAATGGAAGTTTGGCAACCCTGCCATAAGATGTAAATCATGGTACATTCAAACCTGGAGTTGCCACACCTCCAGGTGTAAATGTCCAAATACACTCAAAACACTTACAAATTTGATTTATTTACAAATGTTAGTGTTAGGTCCCGTGCCACTCTGAGATACCTTGACGAGGTGCTCGGGCTCCGGTATGTTCTTGATATAAGAATATATTCTCGAAAGTCTCATTTTAACATCAGCGTGAGGGTTTAGCCATATATTATCAATTGCATTACCGCCGCAGTGCACCTCTATCAGTGATTGTTTGTTTATATAGTTTGCCACATCCGCACAATTTGTTACCTTGTGTAGGCATCCTCCATTGTATGCATTTTTGCTGGGGATTGCTGTTAGCAACGGACTACATGTGCAGGAATTGCTCCCCCGGTTTGATATGCGCAACAGCATAAGGGGTTTGAGCAACTTTCTGCCATTTTAGACCACGTTTTTTCAGTGAGTGTATTAGGAGATTATTAACACTAAATGATATCATAAGTAATAAAAAAGCGTTTTTTGGTCTCTAAAATGGACCATTTGTAAATAAATCAAATTTGTAACCTGGCACAATGCAACACAGTGCAGGAAATTGGTGTATCTCTGTATGATACTGCTATGTAGCATAATTGCAGGGTATGCTGTATGCAGTTGATTGTACCTTGGAACCGAACCAGAGTTTGGTATCAAAGTTTTTAAAGAGCAGAATTTATTTAACTACAGGACGTCACTTTTGCACCATCCATTTTTCAATCACCGTGTACAGTTAGGGCTGCAGACAACCTCTTTTTGACTTATGCTTGGCAATTAAGGTCTGGGGCGTGTCAATATATACTGCAGGAGAGTTTTTCCGATAAATACACCAGAAATGGTATGAATTGACCCTTAGCTCTGCTTATTACTTGCATAGGAATAGTTAAACATAAAAACTTTACAATGGGTTAATACAACACCGCAACTTTTGGGAAAACATACTAGGGGGAGATTTACTAATCAAAATGAGCCTGGATTCTGGCATACTTTGCTCATATAACCTGACATACATGCTTCACATTGCATTTATTGTTTTAGACATTTTTTTTTACAAGTGAGTGTGGCCTATTGGAAGGGTCTTGGGTGAGTCTTATGATTCACCAATGTGCACCAAAAATTGTGCCCAAATTTTGCTGCATGATTCTGACGTAAACTCATAGCTAGTGTAAACTTAAAGGGAATCTGTCAGCTCTGAAACACCCTCCAAACTAGAGTAAGCGGTGTATAGTGTAAGTGACGCTGAATCCGATTATGTAATTTTTATCTTCATGCTCGCTTCCATTCTGATGTTGTGCTCCCACAAACCTACAGTAAAGTGCACTCAGTGGACTCCAGTGCTCACTCACATAATGGAGAGGACTCAAAGAAGAGTCCTCTCAATGCATTTTACTGCAGGTTTGTGGGAGCACAGCGTCAGAATGGAAGTGAGTATGAAGATAAAACTTACAAATTCGGATTCAGCATCACTTACACTATACACCGCTTACTCTAGTTCAGGGGGTGTTTCGGAAATGACAGGTTCCCTTTAAACTAGACGGTCCCATGGTGCACCAGTTTTATCGTCCATCAGGATGTCTAGTCATACATTTACATTGTCTAATAATTACACGGTTAGTAAATCTGCCCCAATGACTTTTTTCTTCCAAGTCTAAATTTTCAATCCAAAATGTTAATGCAGCTTTAATTGATATGCAATTGATATGGGTTTTTTTTTTTAAACTGTCTGATAGTAATTTTTTTTTGCATTGACTTGGCTGTCATTGGCATATGTAAAGCTATGACTTGTGTATCAACATATGGGAAGTCTGAGTCATAAGTGGAACCAGATGCAAGAGCAGAATAAATTAATGACTGTCCCATAAATGTCTTGTTGTGAGTGTTTTATTGCTGCACTTTCCACTGTGAGTAGGAAAATACAATATCTTCCCATTTTCATAAAAAATGATAAATATTCAAAATGACCATCATTTTAAATTCAGTACATTGCTGATGACAAATTTCCAAATAAGGTGGTAAATAAAAGACACAGTGAAACCCTTATAGAATACCATTGATAATTAGACTGGAAAATGTAGAATGGAAATGTATAAAATAAAACTCTTATATCGTGTGAGGATTCTACTTGCCCATTTGTAAAGGAAATTTCTGTTTGGAAAATCCCTACTTGTTACACAGGTCCCTTGACAATAGTTTCATCATACAGCATCTACATGCTGGGATCTCAGTCATCAGGTGTACTCTGTGGGGAAGTCTAGCAGTATGTGTGTATGTGTTGTATTTCCCTGCAGCGCTAACACAGGGGAAATTAAGTGTCCATTTAAATTAATTGGTTTCCTGAGTAATGTAGGACAGGTCAAGATGAGTGAGAGACGCTCTCTGTAATTGCTGTCTGACCAAGAGCCGAGAATCCTGAACAGAGGACCTCCTTCCTAATAGGGTAAATGGAAAAGACTTTCTACACTAGGCAACCCTTTTACTGTAAGTACCTGGACTAACCTAGCTGGAACAGGACTGAGGGCACCTGACAATTGATGCCTATGAACGGCAAAGATAATGAACATACAACTAAGGCCACTTTCACATTAGCGTTAGCAGGGTCCGGCAGGGGAACAGCCTGCCAGATCCGTACTAACGCTAGCCCACATGTGCCTCCAGAAGTCTGCTCCGGCTCCATTCACTATAATGGGGACAGGCTGGAGATCTGGCCACAGCACGGCAAACATGTCGAGAGGCTGCTGGACAAAAAATGCAGTTAGGCGCATCTTCCACCAGTCCATGAGCCTAAATTGAAATCTACCCCATCACCTGACTGAAGTAGATTTCAGTCGTCCTTTAGACTAGAGCTACATGGGCGACATTTGTCACAGGAAGCATGCAAATTTCTTGTAACGGTAGTCAATGGTGTCGTACTGTGACTAGTGACATGCTGCGAAACAACAGCTCCATCCAAGCCAGATTTTTGTGCGACTGTCACAATGCAGTTGCAGCATGTCGCAATGCAACACCATTGTCTATCATTATAAAAAATGTTGCGTGCAACATGAATGTCGTGCAAAACACATTTCACCGTGTAGCCCTAGCCTTCCTCCAGTTTTCTGGCCTAAATCTTAGTGAATTTACCAGGGCTGATGCCCACACCCTTGCCACTCACCCAGACTGCCCTTGCCACTTCCTAGTGACAAGGGTGGAGAAAAAAACTGTGTGTACCTAAATTTAGATGCATTTAAAAAGTCGCCTTTATGACTTTTTTATGCCAAAAATGGTATAAGGAGTCTTAATAAATGACCCCTATATCTTTTTAGTTTAGCGAAAAATGCCTAAGGCAACAGTTTTTCGTCAGTGTTTGATCAGTAATTTCATCAGTGTTTGTGAGCCAAAACCACATATGGAAGCTACACAGGTATCTTTAACAAATGAATCATGGACAGTACACATACACATTGACTTTAATGTGTATAGTCACACATCAGTGGTTTTCCAAGGACTGTGGGTCCGTGGTGACTCCAAGCAAACATGCCTTATTTTTGTCTGTGATTATGGATCCCTCAAGCACATTATAGTTATGTGCCAATAAACACCACAGACAGAACATGGATACCATCTGCATTTGATCCATGGTTTTCATAGATCCCTAGTTTCCGTGGAATAGGGATTACACACAGTGGACAAAAAACACGGGAAAGAGGCATAATGGAAAGATTCGTACAACAGTTACCCTAGGATTATCTATCCCATTTATTCACACTTAAAACGTTAATTTTATTATTTCTCTTAAAAGTAAACTTAATCCAAAAAAATAAAGAAGAAAAGAAACCTCCCACCTCAGAGAAACAATTAAACTGCTGGTGGACAGTAATAGTAGTACCCATGTTTACAGTTGCTTTCAGGATAGGTGCTATAGTGAGTGTTTGACTGTGAGTAGCCCAAGCGTACAACTGGAATAGTACTGCTAATATTATTATTCTCTAAGAATGTGTCTGAGGAGTGCTGAAATTTCGAGAGCAAAAAAACCCAAAAACAATGTCAGAATTTTTATTTTATTTTTCTCCCAAAAATTAAGATTTAAAAATTAAGTTAAAGGGAACCTGTCATCAACTTTATGGTGACCTCACTGAGGGCAGCATAAAATAGTGATAGAAATGCTGATTTCAATGATGTATCACTCATGAGCTAAATGTAAGTGGTTGCCAAGAACCAGCATCATAATCATTGCAGTTCAGGTCTGGAAAAGAGTCATGAACCTGAGAAGAGTCATGGTTATTCCTAATCTCCTGCTCTCCTGCCCACCTGCTTATTATTGGCAGTTCTCTACCAGAGAAAAAAAGGGAGAAAACTAGGTAGAAGCCTGTCAATCATCACCAGGTGGGCAGGGAGAGCAGGAATTCATCAATAACCATGACTTTTCTCTGGTGGCCGTGACTCTTTTCCAGGCCCAGTCTGCAATGATTATGATGTTGGTTCTCAGCAACCACTTACTTTTAACTTATAAATGACAGACCGCTGAAATCAACTCACCTGTCTCTACTTCATTCTGCCGTTAGTATGGACACCATAAAGTTGATGACAAGTTCCCTTTAAGCTATACAATGCATTTTATTTATGGCAAAATGATTCCACTAAAAATAAATAGCCCAAGATTGTTTTTAACCCTCAGATATCTGTCAACAGAAAAATAAAAAAAGTTAAAAGCAAGAACTTGTTGGTTGCCAGTAAAAGTGTTTGGCTATTTTCAGAACTCCCATAGAAGTGAACAGAGAGAACCATGCATCAGCAGCTACCATGGCCAGATTAAAGGGAACAGGGGCAGATTAAGTTTGCCCTATGCATAGTGTATCATATCATACATAATACATAGTGTATCATATAATACATATCATAGTGTATTTTGGGCCTCCTCCCTTTATTTGCCCCAACCTCCCCCCTTTCACATTCCACTCCATATTTCTTTTTTTTCTAGTAAATATTAAAGAAAACTATACCACATATAATAGTATACCACCCCCATCCCACACAGTATAAAGTATAGCACCCCCAGCCCTTCATAGTATCTAGTATATAAACACCCCCACAGTATACAGTGTATAGTATAGCACCCCACCATATGAAGTATATAGTATAACATCCAACAGCCAACTCTCCATTCCCTGGAGTGCAAAATGTGGACCCCATTCTCAAGATGGTGGGACTCACACCTACCTGCACCTATTGAACATTTCTGGTTTATCCTGTGGATATGCCATAATAGTCCAGATGAGAATACCTCTTTAATTCTAAGGAAGTTTATGGATACGACTAGAGATGAGCGAGCACTAAAATGCTCGGGTGCTCGTTATTCGAGACGAACTTTTCCCGATGCTCGGGTGCTCGTTTCGAGTAACGAACCCCATTGAAGTCAATGGGAGACTGGAGCATTTTTTGCAGGGGACCAAGGCTCTGCCTAGGGAAGGCTGGGTGAAAACCTCGAAACATCAGAAAATGATGGAAACACCACGGAAATGGACAGGAAACAGCAGGGGCAGCATGCATGGATGCCTCTGAGGCTGCCTAATCGTACCATTACCCCACATTCTGGCCAACAGCCTTGGGGTGACCCTCAAGACAATTGTGCTGACCCAGACCAAGAAAGGCGAAACACATGCCCATCACATGTTAGGGAAGCACCCAACTAGGTGCAACGAAGGTCCATCACCGCCTGCAGGTGACACCACTGCTCATGCTGGCACTGCTGTGCTATCCCCCGCCCCACGACGCAGGCATAAGCCTGACACAGGATGGCGACAGCGTAGTGACACCATCAAGTGACCAAGTTAGATTGAGGTAGCAGTCAAATGTCTGTAGGTGAGCCTCCCAAAAATTTGTTTTGGAGTGTCCGAAGTTGACCCTCCTAAAAAATTGTTTAGGAGTGTCTGTAGTTGACCCTTCTGTAAAATATTTTTTTTTGTTTTTCCTTTTATTAGTTTATGTACAACTCATGGCTGGCATGGTGGCAATATATAGGTTTGCTTCACAGACGGTCCACTGCACAGTTACATTTTCTTCATCATTGCCAATTACTTTTTCACCAACTGTTGTCTGGCAATGATAAAGGGGAAGGTGAATCCACTGCCGAAGAAAACTGTCATCCTCCTACAAGTCTCCACTTGTTCTCAGTTGAAAAGGGGATGTTATTGCCGTGGCCTTCCTCATAGTGGCTGCTTCTGCGGACGACAGAGGTGGTGTACCTACGGACAGCCTGACCGAACACAATGGCAGACGGGGAGACACTCCCTCATGTAAAATTGTTTTGGAGTGTCTGCGGTTGACCCTCCTGTAAAATAGTTTTCTCATTTTTTTTGTTTTTCCTGTTATTAGTTTATGTACAACCCATGGCTGGCATGGTGGGAATATATAGGTTTGTGTCACAGACGGTCCACTGCACCGTTACATTTTCTTCATCATTGCCAATTACTTTTTCACCAACTGTTGTCTGGCAATGATAAAGGGGAAGGTAAATCCACTGCCGAAGAAAACTGTCATCCTCCTACAATTCTCCACTTGTTCTCAATTGAAAAAGGGATGTTCTTACCGTGGCCTTCCTCATAGTGGCCACTTCTGCGGACGACAGAGGTATTGTACCTACTGACAGCCTGACTGAACACGATGGCAGACGGGGAGACACTCCCTCATGTAAAATTGTTTTGGAGTGTCTGCGGTTGACCCTCCTGTAAAATAGTTTTCTCATTTTTTTTGTTTTTCCTGTTATTAGTTTATGTACAACCCATGGCTGGCATGGTGGGAATATATAGGGAAGCACCCAACTAGGTGCAACGAAGGTCCATCACCCATGCCCATGCTGGCACTGCTCTCCTATCCCCAGCCACACGATGCAGGCATAAGCCTGACACAGCATGGCGGTGACACCAACAAGTGACCAAGTTAGATGAGGTAGCAGGTGAGCCACCCAAAAATTTAGCCTGACGCAGCATGGCGGTGACAACTGAGTGACCGAGTTACACTGAGGTAGCAGGAGGTGAAGCACGGATGGTAATTCGAAGGAGGAGGAGGAGGGGTTGGAGGAAGAGGCATAGTAAGTCTGAGAAACCGTGACCAAGGTAGGCCCCGCAATCCTCCAAGTGGGCAGTACATGAGCGGCCCCAGGGTCAGAGTGACCGAGCTACACGACGGTAGCAGGTAGAGCACATAAAAAAATTAGCGTGGCCCTGTATGTGGACGTTGAGGGCCTGGAGGCTGTCTCCTTGAGAAATGCTCAGGGTGGCCGAACGCCGGGCTCGACGGCGGACCCTTTTCGGCTTATCGATTGTCGAAATGTTGGCTTACATCAAGTTTAGTATCTGTTCTTATCAGTTGCTCTGGCTGTTGGTGGTAAAGTGGTGAGCATAGCTGCTTCTCAAGCAGTTGACCTGGGTTCGATTCCCGTCTATCGCATTATGTGGCCCTGCGGAAAAGTTGTTTAGAGAGAGGGCCTGTAGGTGGACCTCCGGAAAAATTGTTTGGAGAGAGGGCCTGTAGGTGGACCTCTGGAAAAATTGTTTAGAGAGAGGGCCTGTAGGTGGACCTCCGGAAAAATTGTTTGGAGAGAGGGCCTGTAGGTGGACCTCCGGAAAAATTGTTTGGAGATAGGGCCTGTAGGTGGACCTCCGGAAAAATTGTTTGAAGAGAGGGCCTGTAGGTGGACCTCCGGAAAAATTGTTTGAAGAGAGGGCCTGTAGGTGGACCTCCAGAAAAATTATTTAGAGAGAGGGCCTGTAGGTGGACCTCCGGAAAAATTGTTTGAAGACAGGGCCTTTTGGGGGCCCTCCTGAAAAATTGTGGTAAAAGAGTGCCAGTTGGACCTCTAAAAAATTGCGTTTTTTGGGTCAGCGTTAGGCAAAGACGACAAGGAGGAGGAGTAGGAGGAGTAGAGAAGAGGAATCGGATACATAAGTAATGTTAATCTTTAGCTGCTTTCCCCCGGAGGAGATTTGAATTCCGGTGAAATCCAGTCTTTATTCATTTTAATAAGCGTCAGCCTGTCAGTGCTGTCAGTTGACAGGCATGTGCGCTTATCGGTGATGATGCCACCAGCTGCACTGAATACCCGCTCTGACAACACGCTAGCTGCAGGGCAGTCCAGCACCTCCAAAGCGTACAGTGCCAGTTCAGGCCACGTGTCCAGCTTTGCAACCCAGTAGTTGTATGGAGCAGAGTGATCGGTCCGGACGTTGGTATGGTCAGCTAGGTACTCCCTCACCATCTTTCTGTACAGCTCCCCCCTACTCTGCCTAAACTGGGGACAGGTGACAGTGTCTTGCTGGGGTGACATAAAACTGGCAAAGGCCTTGGAGAGCGTTCCCCTGCCAGTGCTGGACAAGCTGCCTGCTCGCCTCCTCTCCCCCGCTACTTGGCCCACAGAACCACGCCCTCTGCCGCTAGCGGCGTCAGATGGGAAGGATTGTTTCATACTCCTTTCCTCTACAGGGATGAGAGTGGAAAGGTTCTGCTTGTACCGTGGGTCCAGGAGAGTGAACACCCAGTAATCGGTGTTTGAAAAAATGCTTCTAATGTGAGGGTCACGGGATAGGCAGCCTAACATGAAGTCTGCCATGTGCGCCAGAGTCCCAACACGCAAGAATTCCCTCTCCTCACTGGCCTGACTCTCCATTTCCTCCTCCTTCTCCTCCTCCTCCAAGTCCTCCTCTTCAGCCCATACACGCTCAAGAGTTAAGAAGGACTGAGCACTGGTACCCTCTTCTGTCTCGCCGACATTCTCCTCCTCTTCTTCCTCATCCTCATCCCCCTCCTCCGATACGCTCTGAGAAACAGACCGGAGGGTGCTCTGGCTATCAAGCGACATATCTTCCTCCACCGTCTCTTGTGACAAGCGCAAAGCATCCGACTTCATGCTGAGCAGTGAGTTTTTCAACAGGCAAAGCAGCTGGATAGTGAGGCTGATAATGGCGGCATCGCCGCTGACCATCTGTGTTGACTCCTCAAAGTTGGTCAACACCTGGCAGATATCAGACATCCACGTCCACTCCTCATTGTAGACTTGAGGAATCTGAGTGACCTGACTACCAGTTCTGGTGGAAGTTGACATCTGGCAGTCTACAATCGCTCTGCGCTGCTGGTAAACTCTGGATAACATGTTTAATGTCGAATTCGATCTTGTGGGCACGTCGCACAACAGTCGGTGAGCGGGTAGTTGTAGGCGCCGCTGCGCTGCCCTGAGAGTGGCAGCATCTGTGGTCGACTTGCGGAAATGCGCACAGATGCGGCGCACCTTGGTGAGCAAATCAGACAGATTGGGGTATGTCTTGAGGAACCGCTGAACTATTAGATTGAGCATGTGGGCCAGGCATGGCACATGTGTCAGTCTGCCGAGTTGCAGAGCCACCACCAGGTTACGCCCGTTGTCACACACAACCATGCCTGACTTGAGGTTCAGCGGTGCCAGCCACAGATCGGTCTGCGCCGTGATGCCCTGTAACAGCTCTTGGGCGGTGTGCCTTTTGTCACCTAAGCTCAGCAGTTTGAGCACCGCCTGCTGGCGCTTACCCACGGCACTGCTGCTGCGCCTAGAGCTACCGACTGAAGGCGCCGTGCCCACGGATGGTAATTCGGAGGAGGAGGTGGAGGAGGAGGAGGGGTCGGAGGAGGAGGCATAGTACGTCTGAGAGACCGTGACCGAGGTAGGCCCCGCAATCCTCGGTGTGGGCAGTACATGAACGGCCCCACGGTCAGTCTCGGTCCCAGCCTCCACCAAGTTGACCCAATGTGCCGTCAGTGAGCTATAGTATCCCTGCCCGGCAGCACTTGTCCATGTGTCCGTGGTTAGGTGGACCTTCTCAGAAACAGCGTTGGTCAGGGCACGGATGATGTTCTGTGACACATGCTGGTGTAGGGCTGGGACGGCACATCAGGAAAAATAGTGGCGGCTGGGGACCGAATACCGAGGGGCAGCCACCGCCATGAGATTGCGAAAGGCCTCGGTCTCTACCAGCCTATAGGGCAGCATCTCCAGGGTCAGCAATTTGGAGATGTGGACGTTGAGGGCTTGGGCATGTGGGTGGGTGGAACTGTATTTCCTCTTGCGCTCCAGCGTCTGCTGTAAAGACAGCTGAACGCTGCGCTGGGACACATTGGTGGACGCTGTAGAGGATCGTGGAGGCGAAGGTGTGGTTTTCCGGCGGGAGGCGCTCGTGCCGGGGTCCTGGGCAGGGGGTTGACTAGCAGAGGCAGCGAGTGACACAGGGGAAGGAGCAGTGGTGTGACCCGCAGGAGGTGAACGGCCTTGGTTCCATTGAGTGGGGTGTTTAGCACTCATATGCCTGCACATGCTGGTGGTGGTTAGGCTAGTAGTGGTGGCACCCCTGCTGATCCTGGTGTGGCACAGGTTGCACACCACAGTCCGTCGGTCATCCTCACTTTCTTTAAAGAACCTCCAGACTTGCGAACATCTAGGCCTCGCCACGGGAGCTTCACTACGTGAAACAGTTGCTGCTGATGCACCAGCTCTGGCCCTGCTTCTCCCTCTGGCCACACCACTGCCTCTTCCAACCTGTTCTGGTGCAGCACTCGCCTCCACCTCAGAAGCACTGTCTTCACTCGGCTTATCAACCCAGCTTGGGTCAGTCACCTCGTCATCCTCCGATTCCTCAGTCTGCTCCCCCCTCGGACTTCCTGCCCTGACAACAACTTCACCACTGTCTGACAACCATGTCTCCTCATCGTCCGACGCCTCTTTACAAACTTCTTCCACTAAGTCAACATTGTCATCATCACCCACAGACTGCGACAGTTGGAAAACTTGGGCATCGGGAACAAGGTCAGCAGCAACCTGAGAAGTGGTTTGTGACTCTGGGAAGGGTCCAGAAAACAGTCCTCAGAGTATGCCGGATCGCATTCCAAATTTTCCTGGGATGGGACAGACTGGGGGGAAGGAGGTTGAGGTGGAGGAGCCAGAGGAGTGCTCCCTTGGGTAACGTGGGTGGACTGCGTGGAAGACTGACTGGTGGACAAATTACTTGAAGCATTGTCCGCAATCCACGACATCAGCTGTTCACACTGTTGTGGTTTCAACAGTCCTCTACCACGTGTCCCTGTAAGTTGAGACATGAAGCTAGGGAGTGTAGCTCTGTGGCGTTCCCCTGCTCCCTCATCAGCAGGTACTGTCTCACCCTGCCCAGGACCACGGCCTCTGCCCCCTGCAGTAATTGAATGCCCACGCCCTCGTCCTCGACCCTTAGCCCTGGGGTTCAACATTTTCTGTATATAAGTGTATTATATAAAAAAAAATAAATAAATGGGCCTGCTGTACTGAAACCCACAAACTTGTTCAATCTGAACGAGAAAATATATAGGTGGATAAGTTAGAGCAAAATTATGTATGTTATTACGTACCGTGCAGTATGGAGCAATTACACTGAAACTATTAGATTAGGCAGACTTGGTCTGCTTAATTGCAACCCAGACAAATGTCGCACAGAGATTTTTGTAATGTAGCTGTATAAGTGAGAGTAAAAGACTTTTTTTACTGACGTGAATGGGTCAGAAGAATGGGCCCAAGAAAGACCAGCAAGTGCCAGGACCGTCTCTTAAAAGTGTTTTAGCTGCGGGATCGGGCTACCAGCAGTGCAGAGCTTGCTCAGGAATGGCAGCAGGCAGGTGTGAGTGCATCTGCACGCACTGTGAGGCGGAGACTCTTGGAGCAAGGCCTGGTCTCAAGGAGGGCAGCAAAGAAGCCACTTCTCTCCAGAAAAAAACATCAGGGACAGACTGATATTCTGCAAAAGGTACAGGGAGTGGACTGCTGAGGACTGGGGTAAAGTCATTTTCTCTGATGAATCCCCTTTTCAATTGTTTGGGACATCTGGAAAACAGCTTATTCGGAGAAGACGAGGTGAGCGCTACCACCAGTCTTGTCTCATGACCAACTGTAAAGCATCCTGAAACCATTCATGTGTGGGGTTGCTTCTCAGCCAAGGGAATCGGCTCTCTCACAGTCTTGCCTAAAAACACAGCCATGAATAAAGAATGGTACCAGAATGTCCTCCAAGAGCAACTTCTCCCAACCGTCCAAGAGCAGTTTGGCGATCAACAATGCCTTTTCCAGCACGATGGAGCACCTTGCCATAAAGCAAAGGTGATAACTAAATGGCTCAAGGAACAAAACATAGAGATTTTGGGTCCATGGCCTGGAAACTCCCCAGATCTTAATCCCATTGAGAACTTGTGGTCAATCATGAAGAGACGGGTGGACAAACAAAAACCTACAAATTCTGACAAAATGCAAGCATAGATTGTGCAAGAATGGACTGCTATCAGTCAGGATTTGGTCCAGAAGTTGATTGAGAGCATGCCAGGGAGAATTGCAGAGGTCCTGAAGAAGAAGGGTCAACACTGCAAATATTGACTTGCTGCATTAACTCATTCTAACTGTCAATATAAGCTTTTGTTACTCATAATATGATTGCAATTATATTTCTGTATGTGATAAAAACATCTGACAAACACACATAAAAACCAGCGTGCAGCAGATCATGTGAAAATATAATATTTGTGTCATTCTCAAAACTTTTGGCCATGACTGTACATTTTTCAGCAGGACTTAGTTTCTAACTCTCTCGGGTTCCTAGGTCATACATACGTACTTAAAGGGTCATTGAATTTACTAGACATATAAAATGGGCCTGGGCACGAAGTGTGGATGGATGAGGCCCCATTTTGCCCTCATTTCTGTCCTTATCCTGAGAATGCCTGAGTATACAGAAAGTTAGGCATATCTGAAAAAGTACCTGTCAAGGTTAATATCGTGTTCCACCCTCAAAACTAATTATTTATATATAGTTGAAAAATCAGCATAGAAACTACAACTCATCCTGCAAAAAAAGTATACATCTATTCCACTTCCACTATTCCATCTCTATAAAATAAAAAGAATAGTATTATAACCACTAGGATGCAGGTGAGCAAAAATGACTCTCCTCCCTGATCTTCTAATCGTGTCAACTTCCTATGGATGGGGTCACATGCCTACTGCAGCCAATAAATGGCCTCAGCAGTTGCTCTTGACCCAGTCGTTGGCTGCAGCAGCACAATAGCCTTCACCTGTAATGCATCCTGGAGTGGAAATTTGAAACTAAAAAGCTGAAAAGCTGGGAAACTTTAAGGGATAAAGTTTCTGATGTCAAAAATCTCATATTCTGTTCTGAACACTAGCAGACCAAGGCTAAGTTCAGGTGATTTCAAAGATTTCAAATAAGTGTCCATAACTTTCTTCAGAGCTTGCACTGAAATGTATAATAAGGATAAATTGAAATAGTATATAAATAAAATGAGAATCCTCCAACCTCACCGAGCAGATACATTATTCATTTGATGAAGGCATAAATACCCTATGAAGCGTACCTAGAAGTGTTTTGAAAGTGACTATTAAAAGCTGAATTCCTAGTATATATAATTGTCATCCTTTAAAAATAAACATGTTGCAGAGAATACTTAAAGTACAAAGCAATATACTAAATGTTTAATAGAGGTTCACTTACAGCTCAGTCTAAAAGCATTTCCAGGTTCCTCCAGGACAAAAGTGAACTCTTATGCAGAATATACAAAATGAATGCTCTACACCACTGCATAGAATGGATAGAATAGAATGGATTACGATATTTTTCCATTCAAACTTTTCTTTATATTAAAACTAGCTGAAGGACCCGGCTTCACCCGGGTATATTTAATCTATTTCATTTAATGTTTGTGTGTGTCGTTAAAAGATATCGAGAGTGATCTCTACAGTGCCCGCCCCTTAACAGAAACATCCACAGCTCCCTCCACTTTAACTGTGACCTCCTCATAAGCCATTCCCCCAAACGTGAAGCAGCGTCCCCGGTCCCCATGAAGCCACACCACTAAACATGAGGCCACGCCCCCTGGCTCTGTGAAGAAACGGAGGAGAAGCTGTCTGAGCGTGAGCTACTGAAAGGGCGGACATCCCTACATCCGTCCAGGCAGCCAAAAAAACGCACTGTCCAGCCTAAAGCCAGACATCTGGCCACCCTAACATCAACCTGCCCCTAGGGTGGAAAGAGGTCTGGTTTTAGGCTGGACAGTCTGGCTTTCAGACTCCCTGTCCACTGTCCGATGCAGTGCCTAGACAGACACAGGGATGTCCACCCTTTCAGTAGCTCACGCTTCTCCTCTGTGTCTTCATGGAACCAGGGGGCATGGCCTCATATTTAGGGGTGTGGCTTCATGGGGACTGGTGGCACGGCTTTACGTTGGGGAGAGGCTGGACAGTCTGGCTTTCAGACTCCCTGTCCTCTGTAATGCGCAGGGCCTAGTTGGACACACGGATGTCCTTTTGAACAGCTCACTCTCAGACAGCAGCACTGTGCAGTCTGAGCATAAGATGAAGGGAGAAAGTCACCCTCCCTCCCCTGCAGCTGACAGAAGTTGATTTTTACCTTAATTTTTTCAATCCTGCTCAGATGCGGAGTGGAAGGGCATGGCCTGACTGAGTCGGGGGCGTGACTTAGTGGGACCTGGGGGTGGGGCTTTAAAGTCCTTCTTTTGAGGGTGGCCTGAATTACAGGTCGACGCCATTGTAATTTAGGAGGAAAGTGGGTAGCAGTGGAAGAAAACATCTTTTATTACTACTGAACAGTAAATATGTCAAATTTACATTATATGAGGTAATGATTGATGATGAGTTAGTCTAAAACATAAGTTATAATTATGGTAACTGGAATACCCCTTTAACAGTGTCATCCACAGCGCTCTGCCCCTTTAAAGCAGACCTACAGCAGTGAACTGGCTACGTTGTTATGGAAACCTGGTGTGCGTGGAGACTAACTCCACAGTTCAAAATGAAAGGCTGGTGGCCAGAGATAGCAAACCAATCCCAAAAAATTCTTCAAATATATAAATGCAAAAAAACCTAGGTCAGAGCATGTAGGACCCCTGAATAATAGTGATGGGAATTGATTACTGGGGATCAGGAAAACGCTGAGCTGCTGAATGAGTTCTTTAGTTCTGTATATACACATGAAGAGGTGGGAGCTGCTGTCGATAGAGTAAGTGCTGGTGATACTTCATGTAATATACTCAACTGGTTCAATATAGATATGGTCAAAGCTAAGTTAAACAAAGTAAACGTGAATAAGACTCCAGGACCGGATGGGTTACACCCAAGAGTTCTTAAGGAACTTAGTTCAGTAATTTCTTTGCCCTTGTATATAATATTCAAAGATTCTCTGGTGACTGGCATAGTGCCAAGGGACTGGCGTAAAGCAAATGTGGTGCCCATCTTCAAGAAGGGCTCTAGGTCATCCCCGGGGAATTACAGACCGGTAAGCTTAACGTCCATTGTGGGGAAACTTTTTGAGGGTCTAATAAGGGACTATATACAGGAATATGTTTTGGATAATAGTATTATAAGTGGTTTTATATATAGTATTATAAGGGGTTGAACTCCTTCGGCCCTGCTGTGAGCGGTCCACTCTGATTGGACAGCGCTCACAGCAGGGCAGAAGAAACGCCCATTGAGGAACAGGGAGTCTCCTCCTCCCTGTTCCGATGCTTCTGAATTTACATAAAGCCCGACAGAAGACCGGGGGGCCGTGTGAAGCCACCGGGGGATACCATCAGAGGGGGATACACTATGAGGTACATAGTGTAGTTTGATTTTTTAAAAGTGGTGAAAGGTCCTCTTTAAGGTCGGTTGGATTAGAAAATCTACTCTGTAACTGGATTGAGAACTGGCTGAATGAGCGTACTCAGCGAGTGGTGGTGAATGATTCCTACTCTGAATGGTCCCCAGTTATAAGTGGTGTACCCCAAGGTTCAGTGCTGGGTCCACTTTTATTTAATTTATTTATTAATGATATAGAGGGAGGAATTAACAGCACTGTTTCAATTTTTGCAGATGACACTAAGCTTTGTAGTAGAGTCCAGTCTATGGAAGATGTGCAGAAGTTACAAGCTGACTTGGACACACTGAGTGTTTGGGCATCCTCTTGGCAGATGAGGTTCAATGTGGATAAATGTAAAGTTAAGCATCTGGGTACTAACAACTTGCATGCCTCCTATGTCCTAGGGGGGGGGTAACACTGGGAGAGTCACTTGTAGAGAAGGATCTGGGTGTCCTTGTAGACCATAGACTGCAGAATAGCATGCAATGTCAATCGGCTGCTTCTAAGGCCAGCAGGATATTGTCATGCATTAAAAGAGGCATGGACTCGCGGGACAGGGATGTCATATTACCACTGTATAAAGCATTAGTACGGCCTCATCTGGA